>ML104718.1:29684-80752 GCA_003697995.1 Taxidea taxus jeffersonii | reverse complement strand
TAGCAGTAAGAGCCTCCATTTTTGATTGCACCTCATTAATAGCTTTTTTTATTTCAACTTGATTAGACTTTAGTTCTTTTATTTCTCCAGAAAGGGCTTTTATTTCTCCTGACAGGGTTTCTCTAATATCTTCCATGCCTTTTTCGAGCCCAGCTAGAGCCTTGAGAATCATCGTCCTGAATTCCAGATCTGACATGTTACCAATGTCTGTATTGATTAGGTCCCTAGCCTTCGGTCCTGCCTCCTGTTCTTTTTTTTTGTGGTGAGTTTTTCTGCCTTGCCATTTTGTCCAGATAAGAATCCGCTGTTCTCCTTGTTAAGTGAGCTTGGTCATGGCTGGATTTCTTGTTGATCTTCTGGGGGAGGGGCCTGTTGTAGTGATTCTCAGGTGTCTCTGTCCCAGGCGGAATTGCACCACCCTTACCAGGGGCCGGGCTAAGTAATCCTCTCAGGTTTGCTTTCGGGAGCTTTTGTTCCCTGAACGCTTTCCGCTTTCCGTAGAGTTCTGGAGGACGGGAATAAAAATGGCGGCCTCCCAATCTCCGGTTCAGAGGAGCCGAGAGCTAGGGGTCCCAGTCTTCAGTGTGCCTTCAGAGAAAAGCGTTTAATCACTCCCGTCTCCCCAGCCTCCAGCCGCGCCCGGAAAAAATCGTGCGTAATCAGTCCCATCTCACTGGCTTCTGGGAGCACTCCGAGCCCACCCAGCCTGTGACCAAGCATTTCTGTCTCTGGTAGAGTCCCACCTGGAGTCTCCGAACCCCTTAGATCCCTGAGCTCTCCCGGGTCAGAGTCTCCCTGGATCTTGTGGGGACCCCTCGCACAGAGCCCCGGCCCATGTCACAGACCACGGCTCTAGAAAACCTCAGCTCTGTCTCCGCAGCTGGCTTCCCCACTCTAATACCTGTGAGCTCTGCAACACTCAGACACCCCCGATCCTTCTGTGACCCCGCGGGACCTGAGTCCACGCTGTCCCCGTGAGGTCTTCATTCCAGTCTAGCCTCTGTAGTGATGTCCCTCCCTGGAGCAGACTTTTAAAAGTCCTGATTTTGTGCTCCGCCGCTTGCTGGGAGCTGGCCCCTCCCCCTGGGGTCTATCTTCCCGTCGTGTTGGATTCACTTCTCCGTTGGTCCTACCTTTTAGAAAGTGGTCGATTTTCTGTTTCTAGAATTGTTGTTTTTCTTCTCTTAGATCTCCTGTTGGATTCGTAGGTGTTCTGAATGGTTTGATAGGCTGTCTAGCTGATCTCCTGCTGCCTGATGTCGTCTCAGCCTGCTACTTCTCCGCCATCTTGACTCCTCCCCAAAGTTAATTTTTTGAAATATTATTTCTTCTTATTCTGTTTTTAAAATTTTCCTCCTTCCTATTTTAACATTTTAACTGTTTTTTTCTTATCATTTTAAAAAGCTTTTTAAATTTTCATTGTTAAATTTTAAATTTTCATTGTTTCATGTTCATACCTTATTTTTTGTATGCATGTAGGGTTTTTTTTCTTAAAAGTTTTGGGATACAGTTTCTTCTAACAGATCAAAATACACCCTAAATCTAATGCATGGCTTTTTTATAGTCTCCAGCCTGATCACATTCTTCCCTCTTTTTTTTTTTCTTTCTTTAACTAACTTCTTATCTTACCAATTCCTTTTTTAGAATCTTTTAATTTTTATTATTATAGTCATATTCCATCCCTTCATCTTGTTTACCCATATATATATATGTATATATATGTTTTTCTTTCTTTAAAATTTTGGGAGGCAGTTTCTTCTAACAGAACAAAATGCATCCCAAATTAATTGTGTGACTCTTTTCTATATATATATATATATATATATATATATATATACATATATACACATATATATGTGTATTTTATATATATACGCATATATATGTGTATTTTTTTTTCCTCATTTCTTCTCCCCCCAGTTTTGGGCCTCTTCTGATTTGGTTAGTCTATATTTTTCTGGCATCATTGCTACCCTTTTAGTATTTTGTTCTCCCATTCATCTATTCTTATCTGAATAAAATAACAGGGTGGAAAAACTTACCTCAAAAAAGAAAAAAAGAACAAGAAGCAGTACTAATGGCTACGGACCTAATCAATATGAACATTAGTAAGATGTCAGAACTAGAATTCAGAATAATGATTATCAAGCTTCTAGCTGGGCTCAAAGAAAGCATGGAAGATACTAGAGATCCCTTTCTGGAGAAATGAAATCCCTTTCTGGAGAAATAAAAGAACTAAAATCTAACTAATTTGAAATAAAAAATGCTATTAATGAGGTGCAATCCAAAATAGAGGCTCTTACTACTAGGATAAATGAGGCAGAAGATAGAATTAGTGATATTTCTATAGTGATATTTCTATTCTACCAAATGATAGAGAATAAAGAAGCTGAGAATAAGAGAGATGAACAACTACTGAATCATGAGGGGAGAATTTGAGAGAGAAGTGATACCATAAGATGAAACAATATTAGAATAATTGGGATCCCAGAAGAAGTAGAAAAAGGGAGAGAGGCAGAAGGTATATTGGAGCAAATTATAGCAGAGAACTTCCCTAATTTGGGGAAGAGAACAAGCATCAAAATCCAGGATGCACAAAGAACCCCCTCAAAATCAATAAAAATTGGTCAACACCCGTTATCCAATAGTAAAACTTAAAAAAGTCTCAGTGACAAAGAGAAAATCCTTGAAGCAGCTTGGGACAAGATGTCTGTAACATACAATGGTAGAAATATTAGATTGGCAGCAGACCTATCCACAGAGACCTGGCAGGCCAGAAAGGACAGGCATGATATATTCAGAGCACTATATGAGAAAAATATGCATCCAAGAATACTATAACCAGCTGGGCTGTCATTGAAAATAGAAGGAGAAATAAAAAGGCTCCAGGAAAAACAAAAACTAAAAGAATTTTAAACACCAAACTGACCCTACAGGAAATACTGAAAGGAGTCCTCTAAGCAAAGATAGAACCTAAAAGTAACAGACCAGAAAGAAACAGAGACAATATACAGTAACAATCACCTTACAGGCAGTACAGTGGCACTAAATTCATGTCTTTCAATAGTTCCTTTGAATGTAAATGGGCTAAATGCCCCAATCAAAGACACAAGTTATCAGGATGGCTAAGAACAAACAAATAAACAAATAAACAAAAGAACAAAGCAAACAAACCAAAAAACCAAGACCCATCCATATGCTGTCTGCAAGAAAGTCATTTTTGACCTCAAAACACCTCCAGATTTAAAGTGAGGTGGCAGAAAATAGCTTACCATACTAATGAACATCAAAAGAAAGCTGGGATGGCAATCCTTATTATGTCTGTCTCCCACACCAAGCCAAATAAATGGAACTATCTCCTGTATAAACCACTTAAATGATATAATGGATTTTCTGCTGTTTTCTTTTTCAAGGTTATTAATGCTGTTTCATTTTTCCTGATTTCATCTGTTTAAAAATGTACAGGTTAGGTTAAGCCTGAAAGGGGCACAAGGTAGTATATCCAGGGATTAGGACTGGTTCTGTGTCTCACTTCTTTGAAGATGGTCCATGGAGTCAATTAATGATCCTATTCTTTTGCTCCATGACTCACCTGTGTGAGCCTTTTTCATACGCTATTTTAGATTTGTGGCTACCATGCACAAGATTTGTAAAGGAAGAGAATACAAAATAAAATTCACTATTAACATTATGATTAGGAAGTAATTAGAAAGTACAATTCTGAGTTTCAGTCTTAATTCAACCTATAAATTAATTTAGTAAATCTGCAATAAATGGATCACCTAGTACTCTTATTAAAAATAACACATCAATTTAAACAAAAAATGGACCTCATTATTCTTTATTTGTTCTTTGACCAGTATCAAAATTACAAGTTCCTATCAGAAAAAGACAGGTGGCTATTTGACAGACTGGTCTGCAATATCACCACTGCACAAAATTCTCAATCTTTTGATATACTTATCCATCACTACCAAGCTCTGGAATAATGTGATTGAAGTAATAGAACGAAATGGTTGTGCTCTTGAAGCAGTAGGTGGCTTTGCCTCGTGTAGATGAATTACTGCCAAGGAATACATTGGTCATGCACAAAGCAACTGTATTTTGCTTCCTCAGATTTAGTTAAACTGTACTCTGAATCAGTGGTGCTCAAAATTACTCCAAAGTCCCATCAAATACAGCAGCAATACCGAAACAAGTTTAACTCCACTTGAAATTTGCAAACTGAAGTTAAAAGACTGCTTTTGAAAATGGGATTATTTTAAGAATTTTTTTTTCCGGTAAATCTTTAAAATATAGTTTAAATGTTTTTAATATTTTACTAAATACCATATAAGTAAAAAGTTTGTCTCTCTCCTATTGGTATATAAATTGAGCAACATTTATTTGTTATTTCAAAAAACATAACAAATGCTTATCAGGCAATTTTCTGCTCACTGTTAACAAGGAGGACCAAGTCTTGCCCCTTGAGAGACTTATATCTTATGGGGGAAATAAACACTATACAGATGATCAATTTAAAAAAGAAATAATTCCCTCCAAAAAGATAATTTTTTAAAAGATACAATCTTAGATGGAAAAAAGTGCTGTATGACGACAAAACAGAGTAATGGTTAAAAGTGACATGGGTAGGAGCACCTGGGTGGCTCAGTGGGTTAAAGCCTCTGCCCTTGGCTCAGGTCATGATCCCAGGGTCCTGGGATCGAGCCCCACATTGGGCTCTCTGTTCAGCAGGGAGCCTGCTTCCTCCTCTCTCTCTGCCTGCTTCTCTACCTGCCTGTGATCTCTGTCTGTCAAATAAATAAATAAATAAATAAAATCTTAAAAAAAAAAAGTGACATGGGTAGAGAATGATTCACTGAGGAAGAGACATTTGTTTAAAGACCTAAGAAAGTGAGAGCAAAGCCATGCAAATATGAAAAAAGAGAATATACCTGGGCAGCAAGTAAAAGTACAAAGTTCTGTTGTGAAATGACCTTGATTTGTTCAAGGAATGACAAGGACAATATGATGCAGCAAGATGTCTAAGAGATTAGAAACTAATATTGATGGAAAACAGGACTAATGTTGTAAAATTAAAAGATTTTTCAACAAGTGAGCTAAAAGAAATGTCTTTTAAAGAGTAGGGCAAGAATGGAAGTATCCTTTCATTGATTTAAAAAAGAGACAATAATTGCAAGGAATATATGATCAGCAGTGGAGGCAATGAGAAATATCTGATTTTGGATTTATTTTAAATGTTTTAACATATTTTGTCAATGTTGAGTATGAAAAAAGGGGGTGAGTCAATAATGACACTTGAATTTAAGGGCTTTTTATTTGGGTGAACAGTAAGTAATACCCTTGAGGACAATGAGGGAGCCTGGTACAAGAACAGGTTTGAGATGGGGAAATTCATCATTTATACAATACACTCATCTTGGAGATATTGTGGGTTTAATTCTGGACTATTTTAATAAAGTGAATATCACAATAAACCAATTCAAATGAATATTTTGCTTTCCTTGTGTATATAAAAGTTACATTTAACCATACTGTAGTCTATTAAGAGTACAACAGCACTATGCCTTAATGGAATGTGCATGCCTTGATTAAAAAAAATACTTTTGCTGAAATTACTAACCATCACCACAGCTTTCATCAAGTAATAATCTTTTTGCTGGTGGAGGAACTCACCTCAATGTTGATGGCTGAAGGGTGGTAGTTGCTAAGTTTGGAATTGCTGTGACAATTTCTTAAAAGAAGACATCAATGAAATTTGCTTCAGTGACTGATTCTTGTCCTCATGAATGACTTCTCTGTAGCATGCTATATACTGTTTGATAGCATTTTACCCACAATAGAACTTCTTTCAGAATTGGAATCAATCCTTTAAACCCTGCCACTGCTTTTATTGACTAAGTTTATGCAATATTCTAAATCCTTGTTGTTACTTCAACAATCTTCATAGTATCATCACCAAGAGCAGATTCCACCTCAAGAAAACATCTTTGCTCATCCATAAAAAAACTTCTTATCCATTCAAGTTTTATCATGATCTTGTAGCATTTCAGTTACATCTTCAGGTTCCACTTCTATTTCTTTTAGTATTTCCCCCACATGTGCAGTTACTTCGAGTCTTGAACCCTACAAAATCATCCACGGTGGTTGGAATCAACTTCTTTCAAACACTTGTTAATGTTGATATTTTGACCTCTTCTCAGGAATCACTAATTTCCTTCATGGCTTCTAGAATGGTGAATCCTTTCCAGGGGTTTTTAATTTGCTTTGCCAAGATCCACCAAAGGGATTACTATCTATAGCAGCTGCAGCCCTACAAAATGTATTTCCTAAGTAATAAAACTTGAAAGTTGAAATTACTCCCTGATCCATGGGCTGCAGAATGGATGTTATATTAGCAGCCATGTAAACAACATTAATCTCATTGTCCAACTCCATCAGAGCTCTTGGGTGACCAGATGCATTGTCAATGAGCAATCATATTTTTAAAGGTGTCTTTTATTCTAAGCAGTAGATCTCAACAACAGGCTTAAAATATTCAGTAAACCATGATGACAGCCAATGTGCTGTTATTTAGGCTTTGCTGTTTCATTTACAAAGCACAGCAGAGTAGATTTAGCATAATTCTTAGGAGACCTAGGTTTTCAGGATGGTCAATTAACACTGGTTTTAGCTTATAGCCCTTAATTGCATTAGCTCTAACAAGAGAAGTAGCCTGTCCTTTGATGCCAGGCATTGACTTCTCTTTATCTGGCAAAGTCCTAGATAGCATCTCCCAATATACAGCTCTTTTATCTACATTGAAAAATCTGCTGTTCTATGTAGCCACTTATCTTAGCTAGATATTCTATAGAATTTAATGTAGCTTCTCCATCAGTACTTGCTTCTTTAACCTTACATTTTCTGTTATGGAGACAGCTTCTTTCCTTAAACCTCATGATCCAACCTCTGCTAGCTTCCAGCTTTTTTCTGCAGCTTCCTCACCTCTCAGCCTTCCTGGGATTGGAGAGTCAGCCCTTGATTTGTCTTATGGGAATGTTGTGGCTGTTTGATCTTCTATCCAGACCACGAAAAATTCCTCCATATCAGCAATAAGACTTTGACTTTCTTACCATTTCTGTGTTCCCTGGATTACATTTTTAATTTTCTTCAAGAACTTTGCTTGGCATCACCACATTGGTGCAAGTGACCTAGCTTTTGTCCTATATCAGCTTTTGACATACCTTCTCACTAAACTTAGTCATTTCTATCTTTTGATTTAAAATGAACACTGTTATACACACTAGTTAATTGTTGAACACATAAAATATTATTGTTGAACACATAAAGTATTAATGATGTACTACATGTTGGCTAACTGAACATAATAACAATTTTTTAAAAATTGTTTCTACAACCACAAAAAAATAAAATGAGAGATGTGTGACTCTTCCTTTTAGTTAAACACTTAGAAGCCATTGCAAGGTTTTTATTTGTCATAGCTTCAATATTGTTACATCTCAGGGATTAGGAGGCTCAAGGTGACAGACAGATGGGGAAAGAGTCAATAAAGCAGTCAGAACTTTTAATATTTATTGATTAAGTGTACCATTTTGTAATGTCTCAGTTTGTGGTGCTCCCCCCAAATTATGATAATAATATTAAAGATCTGTGATTACAGATTGCATCTAATATTAATGAAAATTTTTGAAATTTTATGAGAAATACCAAAATGTGACACAGAGACACAAAATTAGCAAATGCTTTTGGAAAATAGCACTGGTAGGCTTCCTCAGTGCAGTAACAGCAAAGTGCAATAAAGGAAAGCTTTATCATAAAATGAGGTATGCCTATACATAGTGTTCTTATGATAAAAAATAAGCATAAACAGTGATATAGCCAAAAGGTTTAGAAAAGGTACTAACAGCCCTCAAGATGTTTTAAATAATTGATGCACTGTCTATTCTGACAGTAAGTATTTAAAAGAGAAATCAAATAACACAAATAACAAAAAAAATTACATTTGAAATATCAAAATGCATTTATAACAACACTATGATAAAATCTCAAGTAGATTTTTTTTTTTAATTAGAGACAAGCTATAACTTCAAAAAATATCAAAAGTTGAGATATCAACTAAGGTAGTATTTGGGAGGCAAAGCTTAGCTTAACACCAGTGCTCCAAATATCAAGGACTCAATCCAAGTGTCAGAATTGACATTTCTCTTGTTTATTACACACTGGCAATGTTTAAAACTTATATTAGAAAACAGTGGGGAAAATTAAATTAATAAACTAACAACCACATTAAGAGATCATTATGCTTCTTAATTTATATAAAAAAATTTGGTGCTAGATTTTTTGTTGTTGTTCAAATTTGAGTGTGTGAAATGGTATTTCAGTATTTTAGATTGTATTTCTCCAATCCTATTGAAACCTCTTTTAGTTTGGTAATCAGCTTTGTGTGCGCCTTCCAAGACGTATGGCTGGTTTTCTATTGGATTATCTTTTTCTCATGGATTCTTAAAAGTCAGTTATGTGTTTTTTCAATTAAGTAATTCCCCTATTTATTGCTTTTCTTTCCATTTTTCATGTTGTCATTTGGCATAAAGGCATTTTTAAATGTTTTATTTAGTAGAATTAATTATCTTCCTTCTTTTCAAATACTTAAGAGGCTTTATCTCATTGCTATTTAAAAATTATTTCCTCATATTTCAGGCAACATTTTATTATTTTGTTTTTCATATTTAGTCTTTATATATATATATATATATATATATATATTAGAAATTTTTGATACATGATGAGAACCAAATTCCAAATTTCATTATTTTGTAAAGGGTAACCACATGCTTTTTTGTGATATGTACTAAATGGATATCTTGCCACTCTTTACCTGTAAGGTCACTTCATAATATACATATCTTTCTAACATATGTGACAAATGCTGAAGCTCACTATTTTTGTTTTTATGATGAGTAATTAACCATTTCAAATGCCATCCTTTACAGTCATCACTATAACTCTAAGCGAAGTTGTAACTTGAACTCCAATCAAAAATGTCACTAGACATGGTTAAAAGTGCCCGAGGGTGGGAAAATTACCCCTGGATAAAACCACTTTCCTAGGCCAGTTAATTTAAAATTATAATACTAGAACAAGTTGAAATGTTGTAAAATTCTTTGCTGTTTATTTTTATGTATCAACTTGGCACATTCATGAATGTCCAGAAAAGCAATGTAGATGCTGATGTTAGGTTTACAAATACACTTTAATGAGCAGGCAAACTGACATATGTGGAATATGTAAAAAAAATAATGAGGATTGATTGTATATCCTACTGGTCCTGTTTCTCTGGTGAAAATCTAGCTAATTTTTTTATACATATTCATAAGAAATAATTTCTTTGTGAGATGAGAGGAAGAAATGACTTTTCCAGTAAAAAAAAAAAACTAAAGTACAGTGATAAGAAGTTTAATATTGAAAACAAGACTGACATTAATAAACAAGATGAAATAGTTGCTCACATTTTCTTTTTTATAAATTGTTTCATTTGTATGCATAAGTTATTCTATATATAAAATCACCTTTATGAGTAGTGCTTGGAATAAATTAATAAATCTGATTATTTTATAAAGATCATATCTTTTCTTTAAATAATTTTAATTTTGACAATAATTAATCTAAATTGTTGAATATTTGTTTCCCTTTTCCATCAAATTATTCTGTCACTAAAGCTGAGTTAATCACCATGACCAATAAAGTCATAGATTTATCAAAGTCATTATATAAGACAGCCAATGGGAACAAATCTGCAAAATAAGTTTATGGAATTTCTGGATCTTCCCTCATTACTTCCTAATTTCTCCATGTTCCCTTTACCTTTTAAAAGATAGTCTGACTAAAATATATAGTACTATTATCTATAAATGTCATTGCATTGCCATGACTAATAACTGACACCATAATTTTGCATGATCATCATTTATAATGTTTGGAGATTATATTTGAGTAGAAAGTCTTAAATTAATAAAGTCTTAAAATAATGGTTTTGCAATTTGTTATCTGTAAGCTTGAGAAAATTACCTAACTTCTCTGAGCCTTGGTGTCCTAATTTGCATAAAACCCAAATTATAACTGCACATTCTCATGGAGAGTCACTGCAAGTGATTTCACTGAAAGTGAAAAGAGGGAAAAAGGTATATTATACAATGAAAACAACAGGAAAGTTGAGATAGCAATGCTTTTATCAGACAAAATAGACTTTAACACAAAGTCTTTAATAAAAAACAAAGAAGGGCATTCCATAATGCTAACAAGGTCAATCCAATATAAGGATATGACATTTGTAAATATTTACAAACAACATAAAAGCACTTAAATATTTAAAGCAAATATTAACAAAACTAAAGGGAAAAACTGATAGCAGTAACAGTAAGGAATTTTCATACCCCATTTACATCAATGGATAGATCATATTAGATAGAAAATCAATGAAGAAACAGTGGCCTTACATGACACATTTGATCAGATGGACTTAATAAATAGGTACAGAACGTATGTTTATTCCATTCAAAAGAAGCAAAATATACATTCTTAAGTACACATGGAACATTTGCCAGGGTAGATAGGCCACATTAGGTCACAAAACAAGTCTCAATAAATGTAAGAAGATTTAAATAATAAAACACATTTTTTCCAACCACAGTGGTATAAAACAAGAAATCAGTTGCAAGAAGAAAACTGGAAAATTAACAAATACATGAACAACATACTACAGAACAACCAACGGGTCAGCAAAGACATCAAAGGGAAAAGTAATTTTTAAAAAACCTTGAGTATCTTTGAAATGGAAATATAAAATTCTATGGGATGCAGCAAAAGCAGTGCTAAGAGGGAAGTTTGTAGCAGCACAGGACTACCTCAAGAAATAAAACACATCTCAAAAATCTAACTTTATACCTAAAAGATTTAGAAGAAGATTAAAGAAAGCCAAAAGTTACTAGAAGGAAGAAAATAATAAAAATCAGAGCAGAAATAAATGAAATATAGATTTAAAAAAGTAGAAAAAGTTGATGAAACAGTCTGGTTTTTTGAAAAGTAAAGCAAATCATTTTAAGAAATATATAAATTTCAACCATTCCCAACAAAGGAAAAAGAATATACACTGCGGAAAGTACAGTTGCTTCAATAAGTGACGCTGGGAAAGCCACATGTAAGAGAATGAAATTAGACACTATCTTACACCCATTCATCATCAAAATGGATGAAAGATTTGGATGTAAGACTTGAAACTGTAAAACTCCTAGAAGAAAAACATAGGCAATAATCTTGACATCAGTCTTGGCACTTATTTTTTTGATCTGACTCTAAAGCAAAGGCAACAAAAGCTAAAATAAACAAGTAGGACAACATCAAACTAAACATTAGTAAATAATGAGGGAAGATCCAGAAATTCCATAAACTTATTTTGCAGATTTGTTCCCATTGGCTGTCTTATGTAATGACTTTGAGAAAGCTATGACTTTATTGGTCGTGGTGATTAACTCAGTTTTAGTGACAGAATAATCTGATGGAAAAGGGAAACAAATATTCAACAATTTAGATTAATTATTGTCAAAAAGAAGACCCTGAATTCACCTTCTCCATGAAATGCACCAAATTGTACCTATTTTTTAAAAGATTTTATTTATTTATTTATTTGGCAAAGAGAGAGAGAGCGAGAGAGAGAGAGAGAGAGAGAGAGATCACAAGTAGGCAGAGAGGCAGGCAGAGAGGGGGGGGGAGTAGGTTCCCTGCTGAGCAGAGAGCCGGATGTGGGCCTCTATCCCAGGACCCTGAGATCATGACCTGACATGAAGGCAGAGGCTTAACCCACTGAGCTACCCAGGTGCCCCTAAATTGTACCAATTTTCCTGAAGAATAATGGAGGGGTGACTGAACATCTTCTGGATGACAAAAGATAGGATAGCAAAAGAAAACAGCAAGAAAGACAAAGGCACAGTAATGAATCCCCAGCACCAAATGCTGCAAACTGCAGTGTGGAAAAACATTAGCAAGTGATGTGGAACAGATTTTTCTTTGGGCTCAGAAAAGAAGCCATGTTTAAATGTTTATACAAGATTTATAAAAGATTCAGTTTATAAAAGATTCATCCCTAGAACTCTACCAACTGGTGGAGGAGCTGCTGGAGCTCTCTCTGGGTCAGAAGGACCAACAAATGACATGGTTTATGCTCCTTCTCTACCTAAAAGTGGAGACTGGAGCAGGGTCCAGACATCATTGCTTATTTGCTGCTTTAGTGAGCCCTGGGTCTTTAGCCCACACCAGCACTAAACACTCTGAGGCACAGAAAATAGGTCATGGTTTAAAAGACCAACTAGAAGATTAAAAATCAGCCCTAGAACTCTGCCAATGTCAAGGTTGCTGGTGGGACTCTCTCAAAATGGAAGGTCAGGTAAACATGGTCAACACTACCCCTCTCCCTTGAAGGCCCAAATCAGTGCAGGGTTCAAATGTTCTAACAAGTCTGCTACCTCAGTGAGCCACACAGAAGATGTATGTGTCTTTTTTTGTGTCAGTGTCATACTATTTTGATTATGAAAGCTTTGTAGTATATCTTCAAATCTGGAATCATGATACCTCCAGCTTTGTTCTTCTTTCCCAAGATTACCAAAACTCCTTGGCATCTTTTGTGGCTCCATATAAATTTTGGTATCATTTGCTATAAATCTGTGAAAAATTATGTTGGAATTTTGATTAGGATTGCATTGAATCTATAGATTACTGTAGGCAATACGGACATTTTTACAACATTCTCTCAATCTCACAGATTTGTAGCAAATGATAAGTGTTGACAAGAATGTGGAGAAAAAGTAACCTTCATGTCCTGTTGGTGGGAATGTAATAGGTAAAGCCAATGTGGAAAACATCATGGAAGTTCCTCAAGAAACTAAACAACCAACCAACCAAACAAAAACATACAATTTAGTATTTCCACTATTGGGTATTTACCCAAAGAAAACAAAATGGTAATTGTATAAGATATGTGCACCCTTATGTCTATCACAGCATTATTTCTACTAGCTAAGGTATGGAAACAGCCCAAGTGTCCACTGGTAGAAATGAATAAGCCATATGTACACAATGGAATATTGTACAGCCATTAGAAAAAGATGAGATCTTGTCATTTGTGACAACATGGATGGACCTAAGGGGTATTATGCTAAAAATAAGTCAGGTTGAGAAAGACAAATAGCATATGATTTCATTAACATGTGGAATCTAAAAAAAAAAAGTGAATAAATAAAAAAGAGTCAGACATTAAACAAAAGGAATAAACTGATAAGAGAAGCTGATAAGATAACTGATAAGAGAAGCCGGTTAAGGATATAGGCAAAATGGGAAAAGGGGGGTAGGAGATAGAGACTTCCAGTTATAAATAGGGTAAGTGACACAGCATAGGCAATATAGTCAATGATATAGTAATAGTATTGTATAGTGACATATGGTAGCTTCACTTGTGGTGAGAGTGGTATAGCATATAGAGATGTTGAATCACTGTGTTGTACACCCAAGACTAATGGAACATTGTGTGTCAGCTATACTCAAATTAAAAAAACAAACACAAAATTCTAATTCAAAAGGATACATACTCCCTTATGTTCACTGCAGCATTATTTACAATAGCCAAGATATAGAAACAACCTAAGTGCATATCTTTGGATGAATGAACCAAGGAAATGAGGTATATGTACATACTGAAATACTACTCAGCCATAAAAAAGAATAAAATCTTGCCACTTATGACAACATGGGTAAACTTTAATGGTATTATGTTAAGTAAAATAAGTAAAACAGAGAAAGGCAAATACCATATGATTTCACTTAATGAATCTAAAAATCAAAACAAAGCTCATAGATACAGAGAACAGATTGATTGTTATCATAAGGGGAGAGGATTGGGGCAGGTAAAATGGATGAAGGGGTTCAATTGTATGCTAAAAACTGGTAACTATGGACATTGGGGTATAGATGGCCCTTCTTTTCACTATGTCTGTATCTTTGAGGTAAATACCCAGTAGTGCAATTGCAGGGTCATAAGGTAGCTCTATTTTAATTTCTTAAGGAATCTCCACACTGTCTTCCAAAGTGTCTTCACCAACTTGCATTCCCACCAACAGTGTAAGAGAGTTCCCCTTTCTCCACATCCTCATCAACACTTGTTGTTTACTGTCTTGTTAATTTTGGCCATTCTAACTGGTGTAAGGTGAAATAAGTCAAGCACAGAAAGTCAATTACCATAGGTTTCACTTACTTGTGGAGCATAAAGAATAACACAGAGGACATTGGGTGAAGGGGAGAAGTGAGTTAGAGGAAACTGGAGGGGGAGATGAACCATGAGAGACTGTGAACTCTGAGAAACAAACTGAGGGTTTGGGAGGGGGGTGGGTTGGAGTTGGGAAAGCCTGGTGGTGGGTATTAGGGAGGGCACGTATTGCATGGAGCACTGGGTGTGGTACACAAACAATGAATCTTGGAACTCTGAAAAAATTAAATTTAAAAAAATGGGTAACTAGATGTATTGTGGTGATCATTTTGTAGTGTATAAAAAAAAAACATTTTTATGTTGTATACCTGAAACTAACATTATGTTGATACAAATTTTACCTTAATAAAAAGTTTCTTTATAAAACATTTATTATCTATAATATATTACATGCAGGGTGTTCTCTTGGTGTCTGAAAATATAATGCTACATAAACATATTACAAACCATGATAAATATACTCTATACAAGTTTAAAAACAGCATTTTAAATATGCATTGGTAAATGTAGAAATTTGCTTTGTCACCTGGGCCAATTTGGCCATAGAGAATAATGGCCATATCAATTTGAAACATAACACTGGCCTCAAGAGACCAATATTTTAATTAGTAAGTTAATGCAGGAGCATCTGGGTGGATCAGTTGGTTAAATGTCTGCCTTCAGCTCAGGCCATGATCCCAAGGTCCTGGGATGGAGCTCTGAATCAGCCTCCCTGCTCAGCAAGGGGTCAGCTTCTCCCTCTTACCCTCCTGACTGCTCGTTCTCTCTCTCTTTCTCAAATAAATAAATACAATTTTAAAATATAAGTAAGCTAATGCGATGCAATATGCATATGACTTTCCAAAATTAAGGTAGTTGTATGGGAAAAAGTGTTATGCCATATAAATAAAATTTATGTATTATTGTCACTGAATTTTTGAAAAATATACAGGCAGCTATGACTAATTATTTTACTTAATTTTGTGTATAAAGTGATTCCCTTTTTCTGATTAATGGTCTATTAAGTAAAAAAAGTAAAAAAAATAAATCTTCCTGAGGTCTGTGGGTTTCTCTCTTCTTCATTAAACTCCACTTGGCAGGGCAAAGAGGAAGATGAAAGTCCTGAGAGTGGAAAGAATTTGTTCTGCCTGAGGATGTATTTGCATCCATCCTGTGATTGAATCTAGTTAGTTTAAATTATTTCCATGTTTCTCAAAGGAATTTCAGTAAATCCAAACAAAATTCTGGCCAATGTCTTAATTTTGGCAGCCAAATATTATAAAATATTAGAAGTCTTCAGCCAGTTGAAAGGATTAAACGCTAACATACTTTTTACTGATAATTACAAAGTGCTAAAATATAGAAAAGTTTTTTTTTCTATTAGGATGTAATATCAAGATATGTACTGCACATGAACAATGATTAAGAATATTAACTTAAGTTCTGCCCTAAGAAACTGGTTGTCCATAACAAATGCATATTTCAATCATGCAGTGGAAGGAAAGACCCTTGGAGTTCTTCAGATAAGCTCTATAAGAGTCAATTCAATTATATTATTTTATAGAGAAAATGGGCACTGAACAATCTCAATTGCAAAACCCCAGATGGTACTATCAATTAAAATTACCACTGACTGCATTCACATTTTAACATTTATCTCAGAACCATCAAGTAGTCAACCAAGGAGTTATCTGCCAATCATCCAAGAGTTAAGCAGCAGATTTGTTACAATTTCAAGACATTACAAATAGGAATAGGTTAGTGTATAAAGGTTACTATAAAGGTTGATTAAATATTTGCAGTATGTGTATGCATAACTATATACGTATCAGTTCAAGCTTAGAGTATTTGATCATTTAGTTGTTTTTTTTTTTTAATATATATCTATTTATTTGAGCAAGAGAGAGAGAGAGAGAGTGCATGGAAGCAGGGGGAGGAGCAGAGGGAGAGAGAGAACCTCAAGCAGACTCTCCCCTGAGCCCAGAGGCTGACACAGAGCTCCATTTCATGATCCCCAAATCATGACCTGAGTAAAAATCAAGAGCCCAACTGACTGAATCACTCAGGTACCCTTATTTGATCATTTATAACATAATTTCACCTCAATATTGGAAAATCATTTCAGTAATAGTTACAAAAGTAAACAAATTACAATAATGGCAAGAAAAAAATGCAGATGCTGAAAACCTAAAATAGGAGACCCTTCAGTTACCTCTTTTGCATCTGAGAGCATTTAACATTTAAGAATTTAGACAGTCATTTTGCCACACAGCCTTCCTAGGAAGGCAACAATTTCATCCTCTTTTTTTTTTTTTTAAGATTTTATTTATTTATTTGTGAGAGAGGGAATACAAGCAGAGGGAGTGGGAGAGGGAGAAGCAGGCTTCCTACCAAGCAGGGAGCCTGATGGGGCTCGATCCCAGGACACTGGGATTATGACCTGAGCCAAAGGCAGAGGCTTAAACCACTGAGCCACCAAGGTGCCCCAACAATTTCATCTTCTGACTCTCTTTCACCCACATGAAAATTAGTTATTTTGAAGACTTTGCTGAAAAACAAGTAATGCAATTTTTAAAAAGGTATTGCTAAAATTTTGCTGCTTTTTTGAGATGCTTAATTGATCTAGAAACCTCTCATGGCATCCTTTTAATATCTCTGCTCAGCTGTAATACCAGGACAAATGGCCTGTGGTGTTAAACATAAAGCACACCACCACATCAGCCCGCTCACTAATGCTGTATATCTGTTTGCTAATCCCTCAAATGATTTATATTTACTAAGACTTAGGTGATAGAAACTTCATTATCTTTTCTAGAAGAAAGAGCCATTCATTCTTCTATGAAAAAACCACCATAAATTCCTGATGACGTGATATGGAACACATTTTCATATGCTTAGTTACCATTTGTATGTCTTCTTTGATAACCTATCTGTGAAGGTCTTTTGATCTATATTTTAATTGGGTTGTTTTCTTATTTTTGAATTATAAGGTTCTTTATATATTTTGGACAACTGTCCTTTATGAGATGTGGCTTTTGCAAATATTTTCTACTAGTCTGTGGTTTATCATCTGTTTTAATTTAAAAAAAGTCTGGATTATCAATTATTTTTTTCATGGATTGTATCTTTGGTATTATATCTAAAAACACATTATCATATCCAACCTCATCTAGATTTCTCCTGTGTTACCTTCTAAGAGTTTTATAATTTTGCATTTCATTTAGGTCTCTAATGAATTTTAATTTCTGTGAAGACTGTAAGGTCTCCTGATTTTTTTTTCTATACAGATGTTCAGTTTTTCTAGCACCATTTGTTAAAGAGACTATCTTTGCTCCACTTTATTACTTTTGCTCTTTTGTCAAAGATCAGGTGACTTTTTTATGCAGGTCTGTTGCTGAGCTCTGCATTCTGTTTCATTGATCTTTGTCTATTCTTTTACCAATATCATAATTTCTTAATCACTGTAGCTTTATGGTAAGTCTTAAAGTTGAATGTGGCATTAATGTCCCAAACTCATTTTTCTCCTTCAATATTTTTTGGTGTAATATTACAGAATTTTTGCTTCTTTATGTAAATCTTAGAAGGAGTTTGTTAAGGGGTGCCAGGGTGGCCCCAGAAGTTGAACATTGGCCTTTGGTTCAGATCATGATCTCCAGTGTCCTGGGATGGAGCCTCATATCACATTCTCTGCTCAGCAGGGACTCTGCTTCTCCCTCTACCTCTGCCTGCCACTCTGCCTACTTGTGCTCTCTCTCTCTGTCAAAAAATAAAAATTTTAAAAAGAATTAATTTGTCAATATCTATAAAATTAGTTTTTTAAAAATATTCTTCTACATGAAATACAAACAACAGCTTTTTGTTTTCATGGAAAAGTCAGCAAATTTGGAAAACTTTTCTATTAAAGAAAACTGTCTGACTAATCTTTAAGTTTTACAATTACTAAAACTATTTTATCTGCAAATCACCAGCAAACATCTATGTGGTAAAAATACACCATTGTCACTTCTCATGTCATTAGCAATTATTATTTTATAACTGTATTTTGTTTTATATGTTATGGTTCTATATAGTTATCTAAATCTGAGACTGTGCTTTCTGGATATTCACTTTCATTCAGTGTGTGTATTGTGTATATACATAGACAGATACACACACACACTTCTAATTAATCTAAATTCTTCCTAATGGATATTAATTTTATGATCTTTCTATTTTCAAATGAACTAAAATTTAATATTTTCTTATAGAAGAATCTGGCAATGAATGCATTTAATTTGTACTGATATTGTTTGCTGCTTATCATTTCAGCCACTTTGATATTTTTCTCAATGGTATGTTTGTTTTTTTAAGACACTAATAAGGTTTGTAAACATTGTTCACTTTAAACTTTAAAAAGTACTGGGTTAAGTATATTACACAGAAATTTAAATGTAACTGAAAATCATCATACATGTTTGTCTTTAGATTTCAGATCCTTAATTTTACATGTGTGAGCCATGATGAGTTCATAATAGTCTTAACTGATCTCTTTCTTAACTGTGAGAGATAAAGAAAGTAATGCATTTCCAATAATCTAGGTGACATATCTATATATTTTACCTACTTATTTTCTCATGTGAATTTATCATAATTAACATATTTCATAGGTGTATGAGAACAGCCCCTCCTGGGTGTAGAAATGCAGTTCTGCCATTTTTTTTTTTTTTTTTTTTTTTTTTTTGTCTGCCTTACTTTTCATGATCACTAGCACTTTCATATTTTCATTTTTGTATAATGATTATCATATGTCATGTGCCCTTTTTGCAAACATTGATTGAGCCAAAAACTAGATAAATATGAGTCATAAATTTATTTTAATCAAGCACATATTTATTAAATTATGATACAATCACTGGAATTAAAATCTTGAATCCAGGAGTTACTGACAACGTTTTTTCATTATAGGATTCACTCTTCCCTCAGAAAACCTTGAGTTTTCTTACTGACATGGGATTTTCTGATATATATAAGAGGAATGATGCCTCTGGTTAAAAATGAATGTAAACTTTAGTAGCATTCAATGTCTTATTTCTATTTAGATAAAAATATAAACCAATGAGGGGTACATAGGTGACTCAGTCAGTTAAGCATCTGACTCCCAATTTTGGCTCAGGTCATGATCTCAGAGACATGAGATTGAGCCCCATGTCAGGTTTCATGTTCAGTGTTGGTAGAGATTCTCTCTCTCCTTTTGCTCTTCCTCTCTCTCTTGCCCTTACTCACTCTCAATAAATAAATAAAATCTTAAAAATATCTATATCTATATCCATATTGATGATCTAATATTTTCTTCTATACTTCAGTACATTTTCTTTGCATGCTCTCCAAAGCATGTTTATCCAATTTAACTTTAACTCCTTTGATATTTATATCTCAGCACTCTAAATACACACATACATACATTTTCCCTTTTCAGTTTATTTTCTTGCACACATACACAGTGACACACAATTTTTCTTTCACTCAAGCACAGATACACATAACTTCAAGTGCACATTTAAGACACATCCACTCTCTTAAATAGCCTCATTAACTCATTTGCCTGGTTGTTTCCTCTTCCTAAATTATGATTCCTTATCTACTTATTAACATATTTCCTAATTTTCCAGCCCTACTTCATGCCCTACCTTCTCTAAAAAGAGTCTTCTAAATCGCCATGTAAAAATAAGGATCTCCTTCCCCATATTTCCATAAGTGTTGAGACTTCTTATGGAGGGCCTATTTGAGAAACAGTAAGCTAACATGAGACATTTATTTAGTAATGCATATTTGGTTATTTTATTTTGTTTAAGCATCAGACTTTTGTTTCAGAGCAAGTAAGATAACAAGCCTGAAAACTTATAGGACACTGTCAAAGATATTTATAGAAAAAGTATGAAGGTAATCATGGTATAGGGATGGGAGTAGAGACCAAATGATGGGATAACATAAGAGAAAAATGGGCACATCAGTTAGGAAAAGATGGTCTTCTGAATAAGTGTTGTTAGGTCAATTTGATGTCAATATGAAATAAAAAACAAGATAACCTTTACCCTTATATCTCAGTGTATACAAAATCATTTCCATGTGATTTATAGACCTAAATGTAAAAAAATCACACAATAACAGATCTATCAAAAACCAAGAGAGTGTCATCATTATTTTTGCATGGAAAAAAAGTTTATTAAACTGGCTCACAAAAACACTTAAGCAGAAGAGGAAAGGATTAAAATTTTGACTGTATAGAAATTTAGAACTTCTGTTTATCAAAGGTCACAACTAAGAAAGTAAGACACAGGGGTGGGAGTTAATATGACTACTAACTCATAGCTAGACTGCATAAAAATTCCCATTAATCAGTATAAAGATATCTAAGTAGAAAAAATTTTAAAGAAATAAATTTTAAAGAAATAAAATTATATTGAGACTTAAGAGAAATGCAAATGTAAACCTCAATAAGATACCGCTACATAGTTAACAAAATGGGTTTAAAAAAAAACAGACAATACAAAATTTTGGAATAATCGTGAAACAATCTCACCTCTCATGAATTTGTGTAAATTAGTACAACCACTTTGAGTAGTTACCTTGGACAGTTCTTACTAAATAGGAACACTCATATGTCCTCTATCCTGGAGATTCAGCTCCTAACACATATGCAACCTATATGTTTGTTCACCAAAGGACATGTAGAATAAAGTACACAACAGTACTATTCATTAAAAAACTCAAATACCAAAAAGAAAAAACACACACACACACACACACACACAAATACCTATCCAGAATTAAATAGAAAAGTAAATTTTGTTGTATTCATGCAATCCAAAACAGGCAGCCTTTGCTTTGCATGGTAATTAAAGATCATAAAAGGATCATGAAAACTGCATTGTGCAACATGGCCATAATTATTAATAAGAAACATTAGAATTGTTTCATGACCTTTACAAACTTGTGTCAACTTGTCAAATCTTACTGTTGGTTACATATGCATAAGCAAACGACACAATAGTAAACTAATATTTATTGCTCCACTATAAATTAAAATATTAGATATTGAGAATTAAAGTATTTTATGTTATAAAAAGCTTATCACAAGTACTTTGAATAGTGCTTCTTTCTTCTCATCCTGTAACTTACAATATAGAATGAACATTGTCATACTTCTTTCTATCAGTAGATGAAACTTTCAAATCTTTTATCCTTGAGTTTTCAGTGTCATGATATTCATCTGAGGGTTCCTTTAATGTGGAGATTCTGCTTTGTCATTTCCTCTGGGACATCTTCATCCTTTCACAACCATTTTCCTCATTTATGTCAACAAGTTCACCTTTATTAAGTTCCTGTGGCTGTCACAGCAGCAGTGTCATTTTTCAAGCCAGTTATTCGTGCTACAATTCTATTAACATTCTATTTGAATTCTTCAAAGTTATCTTCCCCATACAGTGAAGATTTCTGCATACTACCTGCAATTCCAAGTACAAATGTGTTAGCTTTATGTTGTTACACTAACAAAGTATCACATATTTATTGACTTGAAATAGCACAGACCTATAGCATTGCAGGTTAGGAGGCTGACACAGATCTGACTGGGTTAAACTCCAGATGACTGCAATGTTGTGTTCCTTTCTGGAACCTCTGGGAGAGAATCTGTCTCCTTTTTTTTTTTTTTTTTTTTCAGCTTCTAGAAGCTGCTAATATTCCTTGGCTCAAATCTCATTTCTCTGTCTTCAAAGCTAGAAACACTGCATCACTCTGACCATTCTCCTATACTTCCTCTGACTATATAGCCAGGAAAGATGATCCACTTTCAAGGGTTCATGTGATGAGATTGGGCCCATCTGGATAATTTTTTTTAACCCTTGTACTTTCCTCTCAGGAAGACCCTATGATTATATTGGGCCCAGCTAGATAACCCAGGATATGTTCTCCATCTCAAGTCCTTGATTTTATGATCTCTGAAAAGTCCCTTTGCCAATTAAGGTACATTTTCATTAGTTGCAGAGATTGAGACATTGACCTCTTTGGGGGCCATTAATTTGTCTACCTCAAGAAATAAATGCTCCATTTCAACTATAAGCAAATTTTCCATCTCTAGGGCAATTTAAAGACATTAAAGAGACCCTTTTAAAATATATTCATCAGGGGCCCCTGGGTAGCACAGATGGTTAAGTGTCTACCTTCGGCTTGGTTCATGATCTCTAGTTCCTGGGATGAAGCCCCATGTAGGGCCCCTGGGTCAGCAGGGAGTCTGCTGCTGCTTCTCCCTCTGCCATTCCCCCTGCTCATGCTCTCTCTATTAATCTGTCTCAATTGAATAAATGTAAAATAAATAAATAAATAAAGTTAAATATATTCATCATAATTTTAAGTATGGTCTGTATTTATAACTTCATGAAAGTCTAGTTTTCTTCCTGTTACTGGTTTGCTGTTGTTATTTTCAGATCTTCCAATGACCAGTTTTTCTTCCAGAATTCTGACATTTCTTTCCTTTGCTGCCCTTTTGTCTTTATTGGACAATTTCTTCTCAGTTTTATATTTTTTTTCTAATATGTCACATGTGTTTATCACTTTGAGTCAAAAAGACACCACAACTGTGCACTTTGCTATCTATGCATGAACCAAATAACAGATGCACAGTGACCAATCACTGACAGATTTTGAAAGAAAGACATTAATAGTCTGGGACCATGATGTACAACTGCTATTTACGTAACAACTTGCAGACTGAAAAGCCAGCAGTGAAGTTTCTATTTTATGCGAATACTCACATTTAATACACCATGGAAACTGAATTTGAATTATATTGTTGGGGACTGTTGTTATTTACCCAAACTGTGGTAACAAATTTGTGCATATCAGAACCATGTGAGACAGAATAACCTGAATATATATAGTTATGGCAATAAACAAATATTACATGTAAAAATTTCAAGAGTCACACAACAAAGCATTGAGTGAAAGGAACCAGAAACAGAAGATTACATTCTCGGATACTACTCAGATAAAAATATAGGCGATGGGGACCTCTTTTTGGTGATAGTCATCAGAATAGGTTTTATCTTAATGGTGAACAGTAGGTAGTAACTGGAAGTTGCATGAGAGAGCTTAAAATATATTAATTTGGTGTAGATTACATGGGTATGCTTAAAGTGAAAAAAACTACTGACCACGTAAAATTAGTATACTTCTCTGTTTATTTTTATACTTCAATAAAGCAGTTCATTTAAAGTTACACAGCCTATGTCAGTATATGAGAAAGACTACTGGATTTGGGGTGAGGAAAACGAAGTTCTAGTCCTAACCTATCAAACTTACGTCTGACTTTGTAAAAACCAATGGATTGGTCTGGACTTCTGGACCTCAATGGTAAAAAGTAATTAAGGAAAGAAAGAATTTGGGCCAGGTAATGATAATGTCCCTTCCAACTCCAAGTTTCAATAATTCTTTGACTAAAGTAAGATGCTAGCTAATAATATATTATCTTCAGACTAGAAGACAGTTTATACAATGTTGTGATAAGAAAATATTTTTCACTATTCACAAAAGAAACAATTATCAGGAATATTTAAAAACAAATAACTTTGATGTTTATTTTCTTTGATGTAAACTGTAGCTCTCATAATGGGAATGAAAGGTTTAAACTTTTCTACCTCAAATATAAACAGTAAAAAACTTTGTCCAAATTAGACATCCCATCATCTATTAAATGCTTTTTGTCCCATATATGCTGCAAACCACCCTAAGTTACAAGCCTTGTTTGGCAACCACTATAACCTGAGATATAAACAAAAGTTTACATTTCTAATATCTGGATGAAAAATGTGTATATGTGTAATACATATAATATTATACGTAATTAATGTAATGTGTAATACATATAATACATAATGTATCTATTTACATATATGTGAGATTACAACAGTTGTACCTGCAAAGGGGAGGGGAGAAGGGCTCTAATAGTATTTCACTACACTGAAGGAGTAACTGTACAAGTGTGAAGGTTTTTAGCTTTGACTCCTACTGTGGTCACATAAGAAAAGAAACCTATTTTTCATTCCCAGCCAGAAGAAAAAAATAAATAAGAAGGACTCTGGCTTCTCTGCTACTTCATTCCCTCTCCATGTCCCCAGGAGCAGTGATATCTGGTTGGTGTGTTTGGAGAAGAAATTGAACATCATGCTTAGTCTTTTTTGGCTTGCATTTTAGATGCAGATGCACTTTTAAAGTGTTCTCTGTTTCTCCATTTCACATTTGCTGTAAAGTAGTCTTTACCCCCTGGGCTAGGCCTATAAGATTAGAGAATGTCCATCTAGTTCAGGGGTGGTTATTATCAAATCTGTCTATAGATAGGAAACCATATTCTTAATCTACTTTATTACTAATAACCACTTATTAGCATTTGGGTCTCCACATTTTTCTGTTCCATATTTCTCAATGGTTCTGAACTAAGGATGACAAAAAAAAAAAGTATTATTTATTTGCTCTGTAGAACCTCAACATTAACAAATTTTCCAAATTATACAAAAAAAAAGAGGGATGGTTTATTGCACAGATAAAAGCTACTTGTATCTTCAATCAATAAAAAAGAAAAACTGTCCATGAAGCTATGCTTCTCATATATTTGAATTATTATTATTTTTAAAGATTTTATTTATTTTTTAAAAGATTTTATTTATTTATATGACACACAGAGAGAGATCACAAATAGGCAGAGAGGCAGGCAGAGAGAGAGGGGGAAGCAGGCTCCCTGATGAGTAGAGAGCCTGATGTGGGCCTCGATCCCAGGACCCTAAGATCATGACCTGAGCTGAAGGCAGAGGCTTAACCCACTGAGCCAAAGTTTTTATTTATTTATTTGACAGAGAGAGACACAGTGAGAGAGGGAACACAAGCAGGGGGAGTAGGAGAGGGAGAAGCAGGCCTCCCACTGAGCAGGGAACTTGATGCAGAGCTTGATCTGCATCATGGGATCATGATCAAAGCTGGGATCATGACCCAAGCTGAAGGCAGATGCCTAACAACTAAGCCACCCAGGTGCCCCTATTTGAATTATCTTTAAGAAGGAAACATGCCTGCTTCCTTTGTATTTCCAATTTTCTCAGAAGGTAAGTTCTATGGATATGTGTAAATATACTATTTTTATTTTATCAAAAGTATCTAAAATAATGCCATGTCTACAATAAATGTGTAAGTAATGACAAATATCTCTTTATTTTTGCTTTCCATTTTTTAATATTCATGGAGTCTTATTTTGCATAGGAATCTAAGTTTTAAAATTTTTTCTGAAAGGAAGAAGGGCAGGGATCCTAGGATCATCTTGTGCCACAAACACAACTAGATAACTATCAAACCATCCTAAATATACCAGAAATCAACCTAAGGATTGACAGAACAAACTCTACAACTAAAAAGAGAGAAGCAGCCACAATGAAGAAGGTAGAAAGTACAGAAATGTGGTTTAGAGAAGAGGATCACAGGTGCTGTGGAAGAAAGAAACTGTGGTTGCAGAGAAGGACAAGAGAGAGG
Organism: Taxidea taxus jeffersonii; assembly: GCA_003697995.1. Lineage (NCBI taxonomy): Eukaryota > Metazoa > Chordata > Mammalia > Carnivora > Mustelidae > Taxidea > Taxidea taxus. Next base: position 54,918 of record ML104718.1, on the reverse strand, counting down.
AGAAACCAGGGGAAAGCACAAGGAGAATGTTTCCTCAAAGGTATTGGCTTGGAAAATGAAGTCTAAATTTTATGAATTCTTTCAGCCAGGAGTGCTTAGAGTCCAGAGTTTTAAAAGTCAGTGAGTTTGGCTGGGAAGAGCCCAGAGAGTACTGCGCTGATCCTGCAGAGAAGGCAGGCAAACAACTTAGGGGCAAATGGTATGAAAACTGAATTGAGGAACTCCTATGGGCACACAGTGAGGAGATTACTCACTATTCTAGGAGTTCTTCCTTGAGAGGCAGCAGCCACAGAGATGACTCCCCAAGAATCCCTTAAGAACAAGGAGTTTTCTGATGCCATTTTCGTCCTCTGCCCTTCAGCTTAAACACAGAACCACTGAAAGGAAGCAGCACAGCACTGACATTGGCTGCCTAACTTGTTTACACTAAGCCCCAACCCCTGTACTCTGGTGAGACTGCTTTTCTCAGTCACACTTGCCTCAGTTTCAGCATGACAGGCCCCTCCCCTAGAAGACCAGCACAAACCCCTACCCACATCACATCTTCCAACTAGAGTGTTCTGCAGGGCCTCAGTTATAGTGGAACTGGTGTTAGGTCTCCTTTCACAAGCAGATCAGAGCAGACGTACTTAAAACTTGCCACATTCAGGCCAGGGACCAAATACTACCGACAGCAGATACAGAATCCTCTGTAGATGACTGGCTTAAAGGATAGAGTAGTTATAACACAACACCAGAGTACACACAGAACACACTGGAGGCACATCCTAAAGTACCAGGGCCTGGGCACTAAATGACTTCTTTTTCATAAAGCCATTACGTTCAGGAGAATAAGACATAAGCTTTTCCAACATACAGAGGAAAGCAGAGACTTAACGAAAATGCCAAGACAGGGGAATTCACCTGAAATGAAAGAATTAAAAAAAGCCAAAGCCAGAGAAGTAAAACAGTTATAAATAAGATGCCTGATGTGGAATTTAAAGAAACAATCACAATGATACTTGGTGGGCTTGAGAAAATAATAGAGGACATTGAGGAGACCTTTACCACACAGATAAAAGAGTTAAAAAAGAATAAATCAGAAACAAGGAATGTAATAAATGAGATTGGAAACAGGCTTGATGCAATGAATGGAAGGTTGGAAGAAGGAGAAGAATGAATTAGCGAACTAGAAGTCAAAATAATGAAAATGAAGCTGAAAAAAAAAAAGAGATAAATTGAAGAATTATGCAACACAAGAATAGAGTTAGGGAGCTCAGTGACTCCATCAAACATAATAACAATCATATCATAGGAATCCCAGAATAAAAAAGAGAGGAAAGGGGGATAGAAAATTTATTTCAAGAAATAATGGAAGAAAAATTCCCTAATCTGGGGAAGGAAACAGACATCCAGAAGAGGAGGCACAGAGATCGCCTATCAAAATCAACAAAAACAGTCCAATGCAAAAACACATTGTAATTAAACTGACAAATATAGTGATAAAGAAAAAAAAATTAGCAAGACAAAAAGTTCTTACCTTACAAGGGAAAACTCATAAGTTTAGCTGGTGATTTTTCAACAGAAATTTTGCAGGCCAGAAAAGAGTGGCATGATACATTCAAAGTGCTAAATGGGAAAATCTGCAGCCAAGAATACTCTGGATAGAGTATTCCAGCAAGGCTATATCATTCATAATGGGATAGAGTCTTTTCCAAACAAACAAAAACTAAAGGGGTTCCTGAACACTAAAAAATCTCTGCAAGAGATATTAAAGGGGACTTTTGAGTGCAAAGGAGAGACCACAAGTGACAAAGACAAGAAAGGGTCAGAGAGAATTTCCAGAAAGAATGACAAAACAAGTAATAAAATGGCAATATATATTTGTCTATCTATAATTTCTTCAAAAGTAAGTGGGCTAAATGTCTTAATCAAGGGGTGCCTGGGTGGCTCAGTGGGTTAAAGCCTCTGCCTTCGGCTCAGGTCATAATCCCAGGGTCCTAGGATTGAGCCCCGCATCGGGCTCTCTGCTTGGCAGGGAGTCTGCTTCCCTTCCTGTCTCTCTGCCTGCTTCTCCACCTACTTGTGATCTGTCTGTCAAATGAATAAATAAAATAAAAAATAAATAAATGCCTCAATCAAAAGACAAAGGGTGTCAGAATGGATTAAAAAAACCCAAAATATACACTGCCTACAAGAGAGTCATTTTATACTTAAAATCAGCTGCAGTTTGAAAATGAGGTGGTAGACAAACATTTATCACACAAGTCAATGTCAAAAGAAAACCAGACTAGCAATTTTTATATCAGAGAAGCGACTTAAAAATAGACTGTAAAAAGATACAAAGAAGGACATTATATTATCATAAAAAGAAGCATACAAGGAGATATAACAATTATAAATATTTACAAATCCAACATGGGAACACCCAAATATATAAAACAATTAATAACAAGCATAAAGGAACTCATTAATAATAATAGGATAATAGCAGGGGATTTTAACACTCCATCCACATCAATGGACAGATCATCTAATCAGAAAACTAACAAGGAAACAATGGCTTTGAATGACACACTGGTCAAGATGGACTTAACAGATATATTCAGAACATTCCATCCTTAAATGCAGAATGCACATTCTTTTGAGATGCACATGTAACATTTTCCAGAATAGATCACATATTAGGTCACAAACAGACCTCAACAAGTACAAAAATATTGAAATCATACTATGAATTTTATTTAAATTCAATTAGCCAACTTGCAGCACATCATTACTTTCAAATGTAGTATCCAATAATTTATCAGTTGTGTATAATACCCAGGACTCATTGTACCACATGCATTTTCTTCTGACTACAATGCTAATGAAACTAGAAGTCAATCACAAGAAAAGATTTGGAAAGAGCACACATACATAGAGTCTAAGCAATTTGCTATTGAACAATCAATAAGTTAACCATAAAGTCAAAGAATAAACTTAAAATAAAAATACATAGAAGCAAGTGAAAATGAAAGCAAAACCATCCAAAACCTTTGGAGTGCAGCAGGAGTGGTCTTAAAGAGAATTTTATAGCAATACAGGTCTACTCTATAAAACAACAACAACAACAACAACAACAACAACAACAACAACAAAACCCTAACCTTACACCTAAAGGAACAAAAAAGAACAACAAATGAAGCAGAAAGGTAGCAGAAGGAAGGGAATAATAAAGATTAGAAAATAAATAAATCATATAGAAAAAAGAGAACAGATCAATTAAATATGAAGCCTATGTTTTGGAAAAATTAATAACATTGATAGTACTCTAGCCAGACTTATCAAAAAGAAAAGGGAAAGGACCCAAATAAATTTAAAAAAAATGAGAGAAGAGGAATAACAACCAACACGATGGAAATAAAGTTATAAGAGAATATTGTGAAAAGCTATATGCCAACACATGGGACAAACTGAAATAGATGGATAAATTCTTAGACACATATAAACCACCAAAACTGAAAGAGGAAGACATAGAAAACTTGAAAAGACCAATAACTAGGAAAGAAATTGAATTAATAATTTTAAAAAACTACAAAAAACAAAAGTCCAGGGACAGATGGCTTCATAGTCAAATTCTTCCAAACAATTAAAGAAGAATTAATACCTACTCCTCTCAAAATATTTCAAAAACCGAAAAGGAAGGAAAACTTTCAAATTCATTCTAGGAGGCTAGAATGGCTTTCATATCAAACCAGATAAAGACTCCACCACAAAGGAGAACTATAGGCCAATATCTGTGATGAACTTGAATGCAAAAATTCTCAGTAAAATAGTAACTAGTCAAATCCAACAATACATTTAAAAAATCATTCATCATGGTCAAGTAAGATTTATTCCTGGGTTGCAGGTGTGATTCAGTATTCACATATCATTCAGCGTGATACACCACATTAATAAAAGAAAGGATAAGAACCATGTGATAATCTCAATAGATGCATAAAAAGCATTTGATAAAGTATAACATCCATTAATGATAAAAACCCTCAACAAAGGAGGTTTAGAAGGAACATACCTCAACATAATAAAGGCCAACTATGTTAAAAACATAGCTAATATTATCTTCAATGGAGAAAAACAGAACTTTTCTGATCTGTAACAAGACAAGGATGTCCACTCTCACCTCTGTTATTTAACTTAGTAGTGGAAGTCTTAGCTTCAGCTGTCAGACAACAAAGAGAAATAAGACATCCAAATCAGAAAATAAATCAAAATTTCACTATTCATAGGTGACATGATATTCTACACAGAAAAGCTGAAAGACTCCACCAAAATACTGCTAGAACTGATAAATGAATTCAGTAAGGTTGCAGGATACAAAGTCAGAGTACAGAAATCTGTTGCATTTCTATACATGAATAATGAAGAAACAGAGAGAGAAATTAAAGAATCAACTGCATTTACAATCACATCAAAACTTCCTATGAATAAAATTGACCAAAGAGGTGAAAGACCTGTACTTGAAAACTAGAAAACGCTGGCAAACAAAATTGAAGATGACACAAAGAAATGGAAAAACAAAAACAAAAACAAAAATACATTCCATGCTCATGCATTGGAAGAATGAACATTGTTAAAATTTCTATGCTGCCCAAAGCAATCTACACATTTAATGGAGTCCCTAAATAGCACAAGTATTTTTCACAGAACTAGAACAAACAATCCTAAACTTTGTATACAAACTTAAAAGTTCCCAAATAGCCAAAACAATCTTGAAGAAGAAAAGCAAAGCTGGAGGAATAATGAATCTAGATTTCAGACTATATTAAAAAGCTGTAGTGATCAAAACAGTATGGTAGTGGTAGAAAAATAGACACACAGATCAATGAAACAAAATTTAAAAATCCAGAAATGGGACACCTGGGTGGCTCAGTGGGTTAAAGCCCCTGCATTCAGCTCAGGTCATGATCCCAGTGTCCTGGGATTGAGCCCTGCATCAGGCTCTCTGCTCGGCAGGGGACTGCTTCCTCCTCTCTCTCTGCACCCCCCCTTTGCCTACTTGTGATCTCTCTGTGTCAAATAAATAAATAAAAATGAAAATCCAGAAATGGGACCCATGAAAATTTGGTCAATTAATCTTCAATAAATCAAGAAAGAATATAAAATGGAAAAAAGACAGTCCCTTCACCAATTGTTGTTGGGAAAACTGAACATGCAGAGGAATGAAACTGGACCACTTTTTATAGCATCGACAAAAAAAAATCAAAATTGATGAAAGACCTAAATATGAAACAGGAAACCACAAAATTCTAGAGGAGAATACAGGAAGTAACCTATTTGACATCAGCCATACAACTTCTTTCTGGATATGTGTCCTGAGGCAAGGGAAGCAAAGCAAACTATTGAGGCTTCATCAAAATAAAAAGCTTCTTCACAGCAAAGGACACAATCAACAAAACCAAAAGGCAACCTCTGGAATGGGAGAAAATATTTGCAAAAGGTTTAGTATCTAAAATCTATATGGAACTTATCAAACTCAACACCCAAGAAACAAATAATCCAATTAAAAATAGACAGAAGACATGAACAGACATTTTTCCAAAGAAGGCATACAGATAGTCAACAGATACATGAAAAGATTTTCAACATCACTCATCATCAGGGAAATACTACAAGTCAAAAGTACAGTGAGATATCACCTCTCATTTGTCAAAATGGCTAAAATCAACAATTCAAAACACGACAGGTGGCTGGCAAGGATATGGAAAAAGGGGAACCTTCTTTCACTGTTGGTGGGAATGCAAAGTGGTACAGAGATTCTGGAAAGCAGTACTTAGGTTCCTCAAAAAGTTAAAAATAGAGCTACCCTATAATCCAGCAATGCACTACCAGGTATTTACCCAAAGGATACGAAAAGAGTAACTTGAGGGGATACATGCACTCATTTCTTTTCTTTTCTTTTTTTTTTTTTTAAGATTTTATTTATTTATTTGTTAGAGAAAGAGAGAGAGAAAGAGCACAGGCAGACAGAGTGGTAGGCAGAGGCAGATGGAGAAGTAGGCTCCCTGCCGAGCAAGGAGCCTGATGTGGGTCTCCATCCCAGAACGCTGGGATCATGACCTGAGGGGAAGGCAGCCGCTTAACCAACTGAGCCACCCAGGCGTCCCCACTCATTTCTTTATAGCAACATTATCTACAATAGCCAAACTATGGAAAAAGTGCGAGTGTCCTTTGATAAATGGATAAAGAAGAAGTAACACACACACACACACACACACACACACACACACAGAGTGGAATATTACTCAGTCATAAAGAAGAATGATATCTTGCCATCCGCAACAACATGGATGGAGCTAGAGAATATTATGCTAATTGAAATAAATCTGAAAGACAAATACCATATGATTTCACTCATTATGTGGAATTTAAAACAAATGAACAAAGAGAAAAAAAAAAAGAGGGAGGTAAACCAAGAAACAAACTCTTAACTACAAAGATGGTTACCAAAAGGGAGGTGGAGGGGTAAATAGGTGATGAGGATTGAGGAGTGCATTTGCTGTGATGAGCACTGGGCATTGTATGGAAGTGTTGGATTATTATATTGTATCTCCAAAACTAATATTATACTGTATTTTAACTAACTGGAATTTCAATAAAAACCTAGAAGAATCAAGTTTTATTCTAAGTTTTTGATCAAATATGTATACAAGAGAGTGGTTTTCAATTTTTTAATATTCAAGAGTAGATTTTGAGTCCAGTTGTTCACATTTTATAGGTACATTTACACATTAAAAAAGATATTACTTATAATATGAACTTTCGCTACTGAAAATTATTGAGTAACAACATTTCTAGTATTATTTCTATGTATTTACCAAATAAAAAAAATTTAAGGAAATGACACTTGGATAAGAAAATAAAATGAAGATTAACATGGCATTAAATAGGTAATAAAATTTGGCTTGTATTTTAGATATATTTATTGATTTATATTTATATAAGATAACTGAAAAATAAAAACTTATGGAGTCTGTCACTAATAAAAAAGTTTGAACACAGATATTTTAAAGTACAAGGTAAACGTTATCCTAGACATATGACTAGGATATAATATAGGGATAAAAGTAATAGCATGTGAAAATCATTAATAAGTTCACATTTGAAATTCAGATTAAAATTTCTATTGATATATTTCTATTGAACATTTCATATGTTCTCTTTTTTCTGTAATTTTTGTGTTACCATCCTCTAATGAATTCATTTGATGGTTTTTTCCACATATTTGTTTCACTGAAAATTTAAATCTCATATTTTCAAACCAAAGAAAACATTTTCATTCTTAAGAGATACCATTAAAAGTTTTCAGTGCTAACAATACAGCATAATTATTGAAAACCAATAATATGTCACATGAGTAATTTAAAAAGATAAATTGGATACCCTATGATCTTGCTTATGGATCATACATAAATTGCATATGTTTACTTCTAAATTACTAAGATAATGTAAGTTGTATATCCATCACAAAGAACAAACCCAGTTAGTTGTTTAAAATATTTTTTAAATATTTTAACATAACAAGAAATATCAACATATTTTAATTTGGTTATTCTTCTTTACAGATAATCCAGAACATGGAGTCAAGCATGGAGAGCATTGTGGTATACTGGTCAACTCCAACCTGGCTGCCTAGCACTGAACAACAGCAACAAGATTTTTGATTGGCCCAAATTTAACATATGGAAAAAGATAGACTGAAACAAAGCTTCTTTTCACTTTTGTTCCAAGGTGTTCTCTATAATGATATTTAATATTATATGGGATACGGCGCATGTAGTGTTTCAATTTAACATAACTTTTTTCTCCCACTATCTTACATATAAACATTGATTAAGTACAACTACTTACTTAATACTCTTCTCAGAGGACACTTATTTAGGGAAATATAAAAAACACATTTTGGTAAAGTAATATATTCCTATTAAATTTTCTCTACTTCAATTTTGCTTTCTTTGGGATATTAATGATTGGTGTGTGTGTTCACTATTAGGCCATTTTGATATCATAAATAATTATACAGTCCCTTTATTTTCTGATATGTGTTGATTAATACAGGTAATGCCCAAGGTTTTGTCTTAATTATGTAGGTAATATTTGCCCATTTGATAAGGTTAGAGTAGAATAGTATAACATCACATTTACCTGTTGTTTTTCCAAACAATAAAAAGGTGATTTTATAAAAATATATAATGTAACTTATTCTTTTTAAGATATAAAAATGCACACTGAGCTTATTTAATTAAATTGCCTATGTACCTAAATGAATTTTTAAGAATAAAAAGAAAGTCATGGATCATTTAAATTATTTGCTACATTCATTGAAACAGGTTATTCAATAGTACCTTTTCAAACATTCATTTTGCTCTGACAGTGGGAATAAAATATTAGCTTTTTAGAGCAGTTTTTAATGTAATGGATTTGTTATTTTTTTCTGTTTAAACGCTATTCACTAGATGCTTGCAAATATTAAAATTCCATGAAGACTTTATTATGAGAAAAATGTTTCTGCCTCATTCGCATAAGAAACCATGCTTACATCAGCCACCCTTAAAAAATAATCTATTTGTTCATTTCAGTATCAAATTGGAAATCGTCCATCTTACAGTATCTGCCAACTAAATGTTTCCTCTCTCTTAAAATTTCAATATATGAAAATCCAATTACTCTTTATTTTTCATGCCAAGCTCCCATCTGTTTTTTCTTTCACTTAGCTATATCCATAGGGTGACTATGTATTATATTTCAGAGTGACAGAAGAACAAAAATCATCCTGTTTAATAGTCATTTTAAAATATGCTGATACTTTTTCCCCTTATTCTGTTGTTATAACAAACAGAAAAGATCTAGAAGCTAGGAAGGATCCTGCAATTGTTTTTTTAGAATATTTTTGGGTGTAAATTCAAAAGCTGGGAGTGCCTGGGTGGCTCAGTTGGTTAAGCCTCTGCCTTAGGCTGGGGCGGTGATCCCAGGGTCCTGGGATTGAGGCCGACATTGGACTTGCTGCTCAGCAGGAAGCCCGCTTCCCCCCTTTCTCTGCCTGCCTCTCTGCCTGCTTGTGATCTCTCTCTCTGTCAGATAAATAAATAAAATCTTAAAAAAAAAAAAGAGGGATGTTTCCTTACAGGTTATATCAATGTCTTGAAAGGCCCTGCACATAAATGTTCCCAGAAAATGAAAATTGAGCATCTTTTATAAATCTCAAAAGAGAAGATGTTATATCAACTTAAATATACTAAGTTAATATTTATTATGTTTTTAAAAAGCCTATAAACCTTTCAGATAAACCATTAGAAATAACATCCTTTCTATGAAGATTTAAATTATGATCTACAAATTAGGAATTAAAAACCAATGTAGTCATCAGCAGAATGATGGAGTAAGAAACTCTGGTACTGTGCTTGTCACAGAAAAAAAATATAATGAAAAAACTGGAAAAACTGTTAAAATCACTATTTGGAAATACTGAAAACTAACCAAAGGCTTCTGGAATCTGGATGGGGCTTATTCAAGATAAACGGAATCTTGGTAAGAATGCCAATATTTGTAGCATTTTAACTTACCTCATTCCTACGCTGTTCCCAACTTAGTAGCCTTGAAAATAACATCTTACATTCCCAGTGGTACCCTTTAAAGAACAGAACGAAGCTTATTCACAAATAAGTGCAGTTATTTGTTTTGAGTTGTATGGTGGCTCCTTATAAGACTGATTCAAAAGGCTTCTCTTTATTTTACTTGACTCAGAACTTGCCCAGTGCTATAGCTGATATCAAAATGGAAAGGGAAATTTGCATATATTGAAAATATTTACAGGTAAATGTTTCACTTGCTATTGACTGAAGTTATAAACAGTAATTGAGGCAAACAATAACTGAAATCTTGGAGGAAAGTCTGGAAAATAAGAGGTTTGCATATACTTTAAAAAATCTCTAGGGACACCTGGGTGGCTCAGTTGGTTAAGCAGCTGCCTTCGGCTCAGGTCATGATCCCAGCGTTCTGGGATCGAGTCCCATATCCGGCTCCTTGTCTGGCAGGGAGCCTGCTTCTCCCTCTGCCTCTGCCTGCCACTCTGTCTGCCTGTGCTCTCTCTCTCTCTCTCTCTCTCTCTCTAACAAATAAATAAATAAAAATCTTTATAAAAAATAATAAAAAAATAAAAAATCTCTTTAAAAGAGAATCTGATTTCCAAATTTACCAAATTAAACTACTCAAAATGTCCAGTCTTAAACCAAAAAGTATGAGGCATGCAAAGAAATAAAATGTGGCTCTACATAGGGGAGAAGAGTATTCAAAAGAACTATCCTTGGGGTGTCTGTGTGGCTCAGTCAGTTAAGCATCTGACTTTGAGTCAGGGCACGATCTCATGGTCCAGGGATTGAGCCCCAGATTGGGCTCCCCACTCAGTGTCTCAGAGTCTGCTTGGTCCCTCTTCCCCTCTCTCCACTCATGCTCTCTGCTTCTCTCTCTCAAATAAATAAATAAATATCTTATTAAAAAAAGAACTATCCTTGAGGAAGTTCAGTAGATATTATAGAGAAAGCTTTAACTCAGACATTTTAAAAATATCTTAAATGAGCTAATAAAGCAATGTATAAAGAACTAGATGAAAGTGTTAGTACTATTTCAGCAGGTAGAGAATGTTAAAGGGATATAAAAGATTCATATAAGAATTCTGGCACTGAGAAGTATAATAACTGATATGAAAAATTCAATAAAGGGCCCACCTTTATCAGCAGATTCAAGAAGACAAAACAAAGAACTAACAAACTTGAAAATACATTAACTGAGATGATCTAGTCTGAAGAACAAAAACAAAAATGATGAAGAAAAATGAACACAAAGAGACCTGCATACGAAACTATGCATAATAGGAGTTCCAGAAGAAGAAGAGAGAAAGGAGCAGAAAGAATATTTTAAGAAATACTGTTCAAAAAAATCCCACACTTGATGAAAACATTTAATTTACATATAAAGAAGCTCAGGGTACTCTGAGTAAAATAAATTCAAGATATCAATAACTAAGTATACTATTATCAACTTCAAAAGACAAAGACAAAAACTTAAAAGCAGCATAAAAGAACTGAATCATCATATACAAGGGAAACTCAAAAAGATTAACAACTGATTTATCTTCAGAAAACAAGAAAGCCAGGAGGCAGCATATTGACATATTCAAAGTATTGGCAATAATAATAATAATATTAATATAGCCAAGAATTGTATCAGTGGCAAAACTATCCTTCAAAAATGAAGAAACTAAATATCTAGAGTTTGTCACTAGAAAACCTGCCTGATAAATTCTAAATATATATATATTTAATATATATATAATATTTAATATATATGTTTAATATATATATAATATTTAATATATATATATTTAAAGATGTGTTTATTTGGGTGCCTGGGGGCTCAGATGGTTAAGCATGACCTTTGGCTCATGATCTCAGGTACCCGGGATGGAGCCCCACATTGGGATCCAAGCTCAGCCGGGAGTCTGCTTCTCCCTCTCCCTCTATGCCTCTCCTCCTGCTCATGATCTCTATCCATTTCTCTGTCTCAAGTGAATAAATAAAATCTTTAAAAAAAAGATTTATTTATCTATCTTAGAGAGAGCACACAGCAAGGGCGAGCAGAGGGAGAGAATCTTCAGTCTCCCCACTGAGTGAGGAGCTGGCAATCCCACAACCCATGAGGTCATGACCTGAGCTGAAACCAAGAGTTGGACATTCAACTGACTGAGCTACTCCAGTTATCCCTTAAGGAACTTAAGGCTGAAGTGAAAGGGACATATTCAAATCTAGATGAAGAAATGAACAACAAAAGTAAAGGTAAGTGTACAGTGAATATAAAAGGCAACATAATATATTTTTTGTTTATAATTCATTTTATTATTTTATCTGAATTAAAAGACAATTGCAAGGAGCAATAATTATACATCTATGTTGGTGACTACACAATGTATAAAGATTAATCTGTGCCAATAATTACACCAAGAAAAAGCCAACCTATATAAAATCTAAAATGATCTTATGCTATTAAAATTAAATCAACATTAGTTGACATTGTTATAAATTAAGATGCCATTTGTAATCCTAAAGGAAAACATTGAGAAAATTCAAAAGTTTCTTAATAGCCATAATAAATTAAAATGGTACATTGGAAAATATCTATTTAACACAAAATAAAGCAGTAAAAGAGGAATGAGAGATAAAAAGAAAAGAGACATACAGACAACTAAGAACCAAAATATGTCCTTTCTTATTAATTATTGCGCTAAGTATAAATAGATTAACTCTAAAATTCAGAGATTAATAAAATGGATAAAAACAATAGAATATGTGTTGTCTGAAAGAGAGTTAATTTATTTTTTTAAGGGACTTAGTTTAGATTCAAAGACACAAATAGAATTAAAAAATATATATTCTGGGGTGCCTGGGTGGCTCAGTGGGTTAAAGCTTCTGCCTTTGGCTCAGGTCATGATCCAGGGTCCTGGGATCGAGCCCTGCATCGGGCTCTCTGCTCAGCAGGGAGCCTGCTTTCCCCTCTCTCTCTGCCTGCCTCTCTGCCTACTTGCCATCTGCCTGTCAAATAAATAAATAAAATCTTTGAAAAAACATATATATATTCCATATCAGTAACAGAAAAGATCTGGAGCACCTATATTGGTATCACACAAAATAAACTTTAATATAAGAAATATTACTAGGGAAAATTAGCACATTGTATAACACAAGGATCAATTCATTAAGAAAATATAAGTATAACCATATGTGCAACAGAAGAATTCTGAAGTATATGTAAAAAAAACTGACAGAAATTAAGGAAAATAGACAATTCAATAATAATAGTTTGAATTATTAATATTATTTATTCAATAGGGAATAGAAAAACTAGAATGAAAAACAGTAAGAAAATAGAAGATGTGAAAAAACTAAACACTAACTAGAGTTAACAGACATATAAAGAGCAATTCACCCAAAAGCAGAATATACATTCTTCTCAATTGGATGTGGATCATTCACAGAATAGACCATATGTTAGGCCATCAATACATTTTAAAAGTCTAAATTTATACAATTGCTCCTTTGCCACAATGAAAATTAGAAATTAATAAAAAATGTGGAAAACTCACAAGTCTGTGGAAATTAGCACACTTCTAAATAATCATGGGTCAAAAAAACAATTGTAAGGCAAATTAGAAAATACTTAAAAATGAGCAAAAATCAAAACTGAAATAAAGAAAACCAACAAAATCAAAATTAGCCTTTAGAATTCACGTTTAGCTAGACTGACTAAGAAAATTAGAGAGGACTCAAATTATTAAAATAGGAATGAAAGAACTGCTGAAATTAAAGAAATAAAAAGGATTATAAGAAAACATTATAATCATATGCCAACAAATTTGATTAAGTAGATTGATTTCTAAAAATGCAAGCTACAGAAAGTGACTGAAGAAGAAATAGAAAATCTGAATTTATCTATAAAAAGCAAAATGATGGAATAAAAACTAAACAAACAAACAAACAAAAAACCCAAAACAAAAACCCTCTCAATAAATTCAAGTACAGAACAAGATGCCTTCACAGGTGAATGCTTTGTCTGTTATTCTTTCTCAAGCTCTTAAAAAAGAAGAAAAAAAATTAAAAAGAGGAAAGGCACACTTCCTAAACCATTCTATAAGTAATACTCTCTGTATTACTCTAATACCAAAGGGAGAGATAAATATCATCAAAAAGAAACAAGACCAGTACCCTTATAAATATGTATGTGCAAATTCTAAAAAAATACCAGTGAATTTAACAGCACGTAAAAATAATGATGCACCATTGTAACCATCCCTCAGAACATCATACTGCTTAAAATATAACTTAGGAAAAAATTATACTAGTTACCAAGCATGCTTAGATATAGCCCTAAGAAAAACACGTACTGGCAACAGGCCTCTGGGGGAGAGGATGATATACATCCTTGAAGCCAAGCAGCTGGGATTGCCTGGCCTGCCCAGGGCAGAACGTCCACCTGCTTCATTTTTCCATTGTCTTCCTTGCCCAGAGAGCATCAGCAATTAGACAATCCTTTAAGTTGGGCTTGCTCACTACAGGTCATGTATTATGTGACCAGACATATTTTGCCTTTCTTCTTACATACCTACAAGATTCATGGTCAATGTGTAATCTACTCCAGCTTCTTTGTTGGTTGTTATTCACTTTCTAATGAATATAAGAGTGAGGAGTTTTTCGGGGTGACAGTCTTTTCTACTGTTGCCCCCTGCTCCCATTCTCTTGCAGCTGACTTGTTTGTACCTCATTCTTCTCCCATGCACCATCAGGAGGTGGCACACCATGTCCAAGAAAGATTTATCCTACTAATGGAAGGTTTGCTTAGCATATGAAAGTCAATTAATACAATATAGCATATTAATTAAAAGGAAGAATCCTACCTAATTATATCAATAGATGCAGAAAAAGTTAACAATTTCAATACAATAAGAACAATATGTACTTGATATTTTTAAATCTTGAGCTACATTAAAAATGACGTAATTTAAGGTGTCCTTTCTTCAACTGTAGTAGGCTGCCCACTTACCCCATCGCAGGATAACTTCAGGGAAACTTGTGAAAAAGTTCACCAGGTTTTAAGGTAATCTACTTCCCATTTTCTCTCCTATCTTTTACTCAATCCATTTCTCCATGCTTCTAATCAGCTGCTAGCCCTGTGAGTCTCCCTACCAAGTTCAGGAATTTCTTCTCATATGCCACTTTTTAGTCCCATATTTGTGCAAAACTTTGAGTCAAGTCTTATCTTACAAGTTGGTATTTACAAGTGCCTTTGCAATGGATATTACTTGTGGTATTAGTACTCAAATGGAGGAGATGTTAAGAAATACTCATAATATCAATACAACTTACTTGAAAGAATAGAATTGAAAGTACAAAAATCAAATTTATAGAGTGAAATGAGTACACTTTACATTTAAATGTGACTGTTTACTAAAACCCCTCTATTTTCAGTGATGGGTAACTCATTTCCAAAGACAGCTCATTCCAGTTTTTTTGTGTTGTATCTAGTACACTTTTCAATTAATCATACTTCTTTGGAGTAAATAGTTGAATTTATTATGAATCTATTTGTATGAATCATCATTCAATATATACTTTTCTCTTTTGCATACAAGAGTAACATGGATGACTTTATTGAATCTAGATATATGCACTTATATTTTATTTGCATCTTGGTATTATACATATTTGTACCTATATAAATTGTTAGAGTGACACTGTGGTGTATTTTTATATTTAATATATATATATCCTTTTTCTAATTTAATTTAATTTAATTTAATTTAATATTTAATTTAATATATATATATCCTATATATATATATATATCCTTTCTTGTCTCCACTATCTAGCTTATAATACTTTTGCTTTTTGAGTTTTGAAATTCTACATTATCCACATGATACCTAGTATATTTTCTTGAACATGTGTATTTGTTAAGTATCATTTAATTTTGTGATTAAAATATTATCTTATTATGATTCTTTAATGAATAATTCACTATTTGGAAATACTAGGGAAAGTGTTACTTGTGATGATATCATTAATATTTTAACATGCTGAGTTCATGTTGCTAGCCATTATATATCAATGAGAGACATTGGAAGGTAGTTTGTAAGGTACACTTAGAAAAGATTAATTTTTTAAAAAAAAGTTACATGAAAAGAATTCAATCCACCTTAAATATATGAATAAATATAGTGACTGTGTTCACTTTTATATTTTAATCCAGAGTTTTAGCTTCTACTAATTACATGATATTGGACAAATTTCTCAACCACTCTCAACATCAGTTTCTTATAAAGTGATAATCAAATTATTCCACTGAATTATTTTAGTTAATTAAATAATATATGGATAGTTTGATACATGGTTATGTGCTAAATATGTTTAATAAAAGCTTAATATCTTTATTAAATACAAATGTAGCACTACTCTTTAGAAAGGAGTGTTAACCACTGAGTACCTAAATACAACTGGAGACCTCTATTAGATACCCAACTTAAGGGAGAAAGTTTTCTAAATCTAGTTTGATCTTTTTTTACACTTTATCACCATCATTAGAAATTTTTCTGTTTCATTTTGTATATAAGTTTGGGTGTATCTTGTTGCATCATCATTCTCCTTTGCCTTCTTTGACTTTAGCCTACAAATTACATATAGTTCAATATAGTTGACATGAGAAATATATGTAGCTTTAAAGTTTCATAAAGTATTTATTTTGAAAGGATAAATAAACGCCAATGAATTACATGACTTCAAAGTATAACGTACGATTATTGTGCAGGCATAACTTCTTTTACTGTTGTTTGCTTTATTGTGTTTCACAGGTATTTCATTTTTCAGATATTGCATTTTTTACAAATTGAAGGTATGTAGCAACACTGAATCAACCAGGTCTGTCAGCACCATTTTTCCAACAGCATTTATTCACTTCATGTCTCTGTGTTATATTTTGATAATTCCCAAAATATTTCAAAATATTATTATTGTTATTATTGCTATTATATTTGTTATGGTGACCTATCTATTCCCCTAGACATAAGGATATTGACATTAGGGCAATTAATAACCTTACAATGACCTCAAAATTTCCAAGTGAAAGGAAGAACCTCATTGAGTTCCTCCTATATTTCTTATTCTAATAATTCTATTTCATCTTATTAAGGTCTCTAATATTTTGAATTGATCAGTTTTTCAATGTCTGTCACTGCTGAGAGAATACAAGTTATCTTCCAGACCAAGATAACTTCAAAATTAAGAGAACACTAAAAATAATCAAAATTATCTAATTATATAATATGTATTTATTAATAAATAAGCTTTACTATATAAACAACCTACATTACAGTTATTTTATACCTAAAATATGTTGATTCTCTGATAATTAAAAATAGTATATGCTAAAATACACTTTCATGCTATAGATTCATGTATTTTAACCATTTCCATAGATGTAACTATTTCTAAAATTTTAGTATTTATCCTGAATAATTTATTTATTAACTGTTTTTCTCAAAATTGTATTTATTACTAATGAATTTGAAGTTGTTAACACTTTCAAGTGAAGAATCTCTCTAGAATATACCATTTTGAATCGAGAAAAAAAATTCTTATGTGTTTAGATACTGATAAGTGAAAAATGAATTGTGCTGAATGAAGGTCATATACAATTTTGCTTTTTTAATTGAGATATACAGAATTCATAGACACAGTCTTTTTTTTTTTTACATACGGAGAAAATGCTATAAAGATAGGTCAGACTGTTACTTAATTTATAAAACTCCTAGAGCTATCTTTAATATTTTTCAAAAATGAATTACTGACTTATGAAGAAAGTAAAGAAACCTAGAATTAAAGATTACTCAAATCACAAATTAAGTTTCACAATTGAAAAATATGGTCAGATCAATATAGTCCCATAGAATTTCTTTTTTAGAATTTTTTTAACGTGTTCCAAACCTTTCAATACTCTGCTCAGTTCACCTTCTATCATTTCTTAAACTTTAGTTAATTGAAGTTATTTCATTCATTTGACAAATATGTATAGTGCAGCAGGCACTGGAACAGAGGAGTAAACAACACAAAATAAACCAAAAATCACAGTCTTCATGGAGCTTAAATTCTTGTAAAGAAAACAGAAAAATAATAAGTGGTTAAGTTAACAATAAGTTAATTTGTAAATTAACTATATAAAACAATAAACTAAATGAAATATATTCATGTTGAATAGTGATAGGCATTATGGAGAAAGATAAAATAGGGAAAGGGAAGAATAAGTGAGAGTGATTAGTCTGCAAACTAATGAGAAGGTCACATTAAAGAAATAAACAAAGTGAGCGAGATATCAAGCAGAGTATCAAGTGTTGAGGCACAGAGGCAAAAGTATGCCTGGCCATGTACAAAGAACACAAAGGAGGCTTAGGTAATCAGAACTGAGCAAATGATGTGTGATAGGAATAGGTGATAAGGACATAGAGGAACTGGCAGTTAGTTATTCCAGACATTGACTGTTACACTAAGTAAGAAGAGTAAGCTGTAATAAAATACTGAGCCTTGGTTGCAATATGATCTAACTCTAGTTTTCCTTTCTTCATTTTTTTTTCTTTTTATTAAGACTTTTTTGTCTTGAGTTTTTTGTTTGTTTGTTTGTTTGTTTTTTTACTTTATTTAAGCTTTATTTAAACATATGATGTAACCCCACCACCCTCACCCAACCCCTCTTCCCCCCACCCCCCTCAGTTTGTTTTATGACATTAAGAGTCTCTTTTGGTTTTTCTCCCTCCCGATCCCATCTTCTTTCATTTTTACTTTTCCTACCACCTTAACTCCGTCCATCAACAGATGAATGGATAAAGAAGATGTGGTATATATTTGTTTTTTAAGAGTAGTTTACACTCGGGACGCCTGGGTGGCTCAGTGGGTTAAGCTGCTGCCTTCGGCTCCGGTCATGATCCCAGGATCCTGGGATCGAGTCCCGCATCGGGCTCTCTGCTCGGCAGGGAGCCTGCTTCTCCCCTCCCCTCTCTGCCTGCTTGTGTGATCTCTGTCTGTCAAATAAATAAATAAAATCTTAAAAAAAAAAAAAAACTTAAAAAAAAAAGAGTAGTTTACATTCATGGAACAATTGAACAAAAGGTACAAAGATAACTTCTCACATTATCAACATCCCTTACTAGAATGGTATAAAATGGCCTAAAGTCATAATCACCCAAAATGCATACATTATGACTCACTTTTAGCATTGTATATCCTATAGGTTTGGACAAATGTATAATTCCATATATATATCACTATGGCATCATACAGAGCATTTCGCTCCTATATAAATCCTTTGTGCTTCACTGATTCATCCCTCCCTTCCCCTTCTACCTCCTAACCTGACAACTACTCACCATTTTTATTATCTCCATAATCTTGTCTTATCCAGAATGTCACATAGTTCAGATCATACAATATGTAGGCTTTTCAAATTGGCTTATTTCACTTAGAAATACATGCTTAACTTTCCTTCATGGCTTTTTATGGCTTGATAGCACATTTCTTTCTAGTGCTTAATGATATTCCAGTTGATACCTTCCACTGACTGCAAAGAACATCTTAGTTGATTCCAAATTTTGGCAATTATGAATAAAGCTGATCTAAACATTCACATGCAGGTTTTATTGTGGGCATGTTTTCAGTTCTTTTGGGTAAATATCAAGGAGTGTGATTGCTGAATCATACGGTAAAAGTAAATTTAGTTTTGTAAGAAATCACCAAACTGTCTTCCAAAGTGTTTTCCAACTTTAGTTTCAATGGGACCATTTTCTTTGCTGCACTGGGATATAATGTAGAGTGGCAGAGGTGAAAGCATGAAGACCAGAGAATAAGCTTTAGAAAGATGGTAATAGCTTGTACTAGGTTGACAGCAGTGGGGTGACAAAATGAGAGTCTGCCTTTATATGATATACAGATTTAAATTCAGTATGAGATTAGTAAAGCTTTAGGGACTCTCTTCTATAAAGACTTCTTCCAAACAGGATTTGTATCATGAAATGTATATGTTTCTGGCTCCTATCCAGAAGACACAGTGTGTATATGGGGGCAGGGGGAGTGGTGGGCCAGTGGGCAGAAGATGAGGAGTGGAGGCAGAAGGAAAAATGAGAGAAACAAGGTTTGAGCCTGATGTTAGCCAATGAAAAAATCTTTCAATATGAGATGTGCAAATGTTTAAGCATAGAATTTTGTTCTCATTGATGACTAGTCAAAACAGAAGTTGCATGGGTTCTTGGAGTGGCTCTTGATCTCAGTGCAGGTCATGACCTTAGGGTTGTGAGATTGAACCCCATATTAGGCTCTGAGCTGGGCATGGAGCCTTCTTGAGGTTTCTCCTTCTTCCTCTGACCCTCTCTCACCCCTCTCTCTCAAAAAAGAAAATAACAAAAACAAAACAAAACAGAAGTTGCCTCCTACCAGAGAAGCATTTGTTAAAGCTGTATACACAGTTATAAGCACAGCCATAAAACAAACAAACAAAAAACCCACAACTTTTTCATTGTTATAAATGTCTTTTGGGGGGAAGAATATAAATGAGAATTTCCCATGATTTCTGTGTTTGTAGGTAAGCAAATAACAAGTACAACTGTGTTTAAAGTCATGTTTATGCTTCCTCATGAAATACATTAATGATAGTAACAAAATTCATAGTGTAATACTGAAGTAAGGACATCATTGAAAAACTGGATACTGAATACCATCTATTTAAAAAGTACTTAAAATTAGGTGCCTGGGTGGCTCAGTGGGTTAAGCTTCTGCCTTTGGCTCAGGTCATGATCTCAGGGTCTTGGGATCGAGCCCCCAGCATCAGGCTCTCTGCTCAGCAGGAAGCCTGCTTCTCCCCCACCCCCTCCTGCTTCTCTGTCTACTTGTGATCTCTCTTTCTATCAAACAAGTAAATAAAATCTTTAAAAGAAAAAGTACTTAAAATTATTAGTACATTGAACTTGAGATGCCCTCAAATCTTAAGTGTCTACATGTAAAGGAAAATTTATTAAGTGTATTACAAAATTCAAAGATTATTCCAAAGTGACCTAATAAACCTAATATTTATATAGCATTGTTAAAATTAGATTGTGAAGCTGAAATTTCACAAATTTAATTTCCAAACTGAAAATGATTTTAAACTTTCAGTGAATTGTTATGTGAAAGAGTAAATTTTCTTTCTCTTCTTTTTAAAAGATATTAAAGTCACCACATGAGAAGATTATCAATTTGCACACAGCCAAATATGTAAGAAGAAAATACTATAAAGATAGGTCAGGCTATAACTTCAACACATTATTTTATTTGATAATATTTGTTATCCAAATTTTATAATATATTGTAGTTTCTTTTCTAATGAAGGAAAATATTTACATTTATACTTAATTTTATTTTCTAAAATTTACATTTTGATCTTAACAGTCCCTTCTAAGTTAAAAACACTTCAGGTTCTACAAAACCTGGATCTTCACCAGTCATTTAGAGGCAAAACTGATAAGACTTACTGTTAAGTTGGAAGTGGGGCATGAGAAAAGAAAAGGAATTAAGAACCCTCTCAAATGTTTTGGCCTGAATAACTAGAAAGTTGGAATTATAATCTATAGATATGGAAAAGAATGTAAGAAGAGCATGTTGTGAGAAAGTAATCAAGAGTTACATTTTGGACATGTTATCTTTAAAAGTGTTATTTGTTGTGGGAATATCACGTATGCAGTTTAGGGTCCAGGTTGAGCACCTAAATTTAAGAAGCATCAGCTAATAGATGGCATTTGAATTCATGAGATCTGATAAGATCCATAACAGATATGGAACAGACAGTGGGATCTATGAGTCTGAATTTTAGGGAAGAGATATGGAACAGAGTTAAAAATTTGAAAGTCATCAGCAAAGATACTTCTTGTTAAATGTGAGTGAGACTACAAAGGAGTGGATGTGATAGAAAACATAAATAGTCCAAGGACTGAACCCTGAGCCATCCACCATGCAAAGGTGGAGGCAATGAGGGGAAACCCACAACAAAGATGAG
This sequence comes from Taxidea taxus jeffersonii, assembly GCA_003697995.1. NCBI lineage: Eukaryota > Metazoa > Chordata > Mammalia > Carnivora > Mustelidae > Taxidea > Taxidea taxus. Next base: position 33,285 of record ML104718.1, on the reverse strand, counting down.
AAAGAGCAGTGAGAGGAGACAGAGGAATAAAGGGGTTTGTGGTGTCCTGGTGATACTCTATACATACCAACAGGGTATGAAAAAATACATTGCTCCCTTAATGAGGCTCTGGGGAGAGCAGGACAGGTCTCATACACTGATATGAAACAGTTTGTAAGATTAGAGAAAGCAGACCGGGTAGGTGTTTGTTTGTTTGTTTTTATTATGGCTATGAGGTAGGGCCAGGTTTGAAACACTCAATAGCACCAAAGAAGGGAGCAGGTGAGATTTATCAACTTGCTTAGATGTGCGGGGAAAGAGTGAGACTTAAAAGCTGTCATCAAGGGATGCCTGGGTGGCTCAGTTAGTTAAGCGGCTGCCTTTGGCTCAGGTCATGATCCCAGCGTCCTGGGATCAAGTCCCACATCGGGCTCCTTGCTCGGCAGGGAGCCTGCTTCTCCCTCTGCTTCTGTCTGCCTCTCTGCCTGTGCTCGCTCTCTCTCTCTCTCTAACAAATAAATTTTTTTTAAAATCTTAAAAAAAAAAAAAAAGCTGTCATCAATATGAAAACATGGAGTCAAACTCCATGACAGAGTGGGGGCAAAAATCTGACCAGAGTGGCTTCAGGAGAGAAAGCAAGTGAGAGAACTAGGAAATGGTAGGAGAACTCAAATTGTCTGAGAATGTAAGGATAAACAGCAGTGATGCTGGTACTTGAAACTGGGTCAAGATGGAAGAAGTAACAGATACTGATGGGAATTGTTATAAAGAGAAACTAAGTATAAAAGATAGGAGACAGAATTTCTTGTATGGGCAGAAGGGAATGTCATCTAAGTTCTATGGCAACTGGATAGAAAGCAGAGTGTGCCCTTACAGCAGGGAGATATTTAGATGAGTCAGTGACAGCTTGCAGAGACCTGTCTGCTTGCTTCAGTTTCCTCAGTGAAATAAGAAATGACATCATCATCTGAATGCAGGGGATGGGGATAAGACTCAGAATTTTGAGGATAGAAGGAAAAAGAAAATGAGCAATAGTCATTTCCTTTGAGCTACAGCTACATTGGAATTCACCCAGCCAATACAAAGAATGGTTTGACATTGTGAAAATGTCTTGTCCCAAATGTTTCTAAATTCCTCTGTGTGCCATAAGAATAGTCATTCTTTCTGGAATATGTCCCAAATGTAGATATTGTAAGGCAGAAGTGCTTGCATTTGTATTTTTTAAAAACTTATTTTTAAAAAAGCAAAACTACGTTGCCACTTGCAAATATAAAGAGACCCTAGAAGATTTTATATAATATTCTGTAAGTTTAACCTAAATTGATCTCCGTGAAAAAAATGCATGAAATATTTAAAATGCAATGCCTCAAGGTCACCACCAACCATTCTTGTATTATGTAGAGGTGCTATGTGCGTCTATACGGCATTTTTAATTTGCATGTTTGTTAACCTCCTGACACAAAGGATTCTCTGGCAGAAATATCTTCAATTTCAAGCAGTTTTAGAGAGCCATTTTTTTTCCATGCATAATCACAATCTTCTGATTAATTGTAGAGTACATTCTGAAAGTAATATAAATGTGTACATAATATATATGTACATACACACAGGTATTTAAATATCCACCATAACCCCAGAAGAAAGAGAAGCATAGGATGTGCCCATTTGAGAATGCTAGAAGCATCCTGTGTAGTGGATATCAAGAAGTCATAAATTTATAATATGAAGCCATTGTGGCTTGAGGGATAAATATTCAGTACCTGGTATTACCTGATAAGGTCATACATATGTATAGTCCCATTTTATGTGATAATTACTGAATCTAGTTTAGCATCTGCTTTTACCAGATAAACTGAATTTATTATTTTGAATAAGGCAGTCACAATAATTCATAGCATTGCAAAGACTTGGCAAATAAAGGGGTCATAAGAAAGAGGAATGGTGAATATGAAATTTTGCTAGAAATTACAGTCAATATATAAAATGACAGTTGTGTTTTTAATATAAATTTTTAGAAATTATCAATTGTATATTTAAGCTCTATGTTCTCTAGGGGAAAAAAAAAAAGTTAAAATAAAGCTCAGTCCAAAGGCATTTGAAGGATTTCTGAGCTATCTATTTTAGTCCTTGAATTTTAAGTTGACTTTTATCATATTTCATAATAACTGAGTCTTCTCTCTACACTTACCAACAAATAATTAAATATGTTTCTCTATTTCTTGTTCATCTGACTACCATATAACAGTGAATGATAAGCTGAGAAGTGTATTTTAGTAATGAAAGAGATAAGCTAAAAAACAATGTAGCTAGTTGTTCAAAAATATAGGTGTAATAAATCCACCTTCACATCTATAGAGTTCCCCTGCTTAAAATGATCAACTTTAAGTTGAATTGTTAACTGTATCATAGATTCGGTATTGTCTTTCCTTGATATATTTCAAGGCCTCAGATTTACCTCACACTATCATTGTCTTACTATATTTTGAATGAAATCAGTATTTTCTTACTGGCTGACCTATACCAACATTCAAATTCCTAGTTTTAACAGAATTGTCATTGCTTTTCAGTGTTGTTAAGATACAAAATTTGAATAAATGCATAAACAGGAACATTAAAAGAATTACAAGAAATAAAGATGAAAATTTAATCCTGAACTAGGGAGGCACAATCTGTCCTTAAAAAGAGAGTATAATATCATGAAGAAATAATGAATTATATACATAATGTAAAAAACCTACAAAATGAAAACAAAGTTTAACAGAAAACTAGAAAGGAACTTAAAACGAGTATGATAACCAAAATATATAACCAACATTATATACAGAATTCTTAAATACTATTAAATAATGAACATCCAGAAGTTAAAAAAAAAATTTAAAAAAGCATTAAAAGAAGTAGGAATCTCTACTGAATATCAAAATATGTTCAACCCTCAATTCATCAAAGAAATAAATTTAAAGTAAGAATGGAGTAGTATTTTTTATCTACTTATTTACCAACAATCTTTAAAGGTGTAAATTAAAATATGCAGTGTTCATTTGGGGTCCAATTACATTCTACTAATGGACTGTGCATAATGTTAAAATTTTTAGAAAAGTAATTTGTCTCAGATTCTTGCTATCTTATTAGTCTCAGAATCTTGCTATCTTTTGGTCTAACAATTATACTTGTTAAATTTCATTTCACAGAAAAAAAATCAAAGATACACACAGTAATTGTATCTCCTGGTAGTTTTTAAAAATCTATACAGAGAGTCATCTCTCTCTGTCTCTTCTCAATTTCTCTCTCTTTCTTCCTCTATTTCTGTTTCTCTATTTCTGTTTCTGCCTTTGTGCCCAGACACACATACAATTAGCTGTATATATGAATATTTGTATATAATACACCAGATTAACATTTTTATCTATTTGAAATATATAATGTATACACATACCCATAAAGTAGATAAGTATGTTTTATGTTACTTAAAACAAGAAGCCTAACAGTTTTGTCTACTTTGTTAAAGGATCTTTCCACCATCCTCAAAATTCTATATTTCCTTTATCAGCATCAAATAGTGCATCCAACATTTGAATTCTATATTTCCTTTATCAGCATCAAATAGTGCATCCAACATTTGAAT
>ML104718.1:4986-29674 GCA_003697995.1 Taxidea taxus jeffersonii | reverse complement strand
TCTATATTTCCTTTATCAGCATCAAATAGTGCATCCAACATTTGAATACTGTTTATTGCTTATTCATCTTATATATTTTTTAATTGCCTATTGCATGCTAGACACTCTGCTGGATTTTGGCAATAGAGTATTAAATTACGTAAACAGAATTCTTGCTCCCCTGGATCACACAGTTCAGTGTGGAATATTGTTATTGAATAAATAATTACAATCTCAAGGACTTCTATGAAGGAGAAGTTCAGAGTGCTACAGTATCATTAAATAAGCATAACTGATGTAGTGTTTAGGGATAAAATAGAATTAAATCGATGACATGTGAATAGTGGAGGATTGGGAGCTAAAACTTTCAAAGGATGAAGGGTATTATGAGAAAAAGGAAATCCTAGGCAGAGGAACCAACCCTTGGTTTCAGGATTATACATAAAGAGAAATAAAGGGAGACTGACATATTGAATATTACAAAGGAGGAGAATGCAAGACCTGGGTCATAATAAGGGATTTATAATGAAATTCATAGAAGGATTATACATAGAAGCTTAAATATGTAAAAAAAAATATTGTAAAATATTTTCCAGAGTTTAAGAGACCAGTATGAAGTTATCACAATAGTCCAAGGGAAAAAATATTTTGATTTTTGCTAGTGTGAGGGAGATATGAATGAAGAGATGTGGAAAGATATAAAACATATTCTAGAAAAAAAAACTATGTTAGTTGCTCTTAAATGCTGAAGATGGCTAAAGGAGATTGGTATATCAAGGAGGAACCTCATAGTTTTCTCTTGAGCAATTGACTATCTGTGAATGTGCTATACTGAAATATAGAAGATTTGGGTGGAAGAGTAAATATGAATAGTTCAATTTTGGACATATTAAGTCTGAGAAGTTTATGAAACATTTAAAGAGAAATGTAAAGGCAGTAGGGTATCTAGAATGCAAAAAACAATGAATTGGAAATATGTATCTGTGGATTTATATTTAATATCATGTATATGGATAAGACAATCCAAAGAAACAAAAAGCCCAATCTTTAATAATTAGATCATATGTTCCTTCAATGTAGGAACTTATAAAAATATAGAGACCTAACCTCAATCAATTGAAAATCTTCAGTCAGTCAAGGTTTTTGTGGACCAAGAAACAAATTTAAAAAAAATCCCCATACTTTAAAAAATGATCCCAAATATGTAACAAAAATTCTAATATTTTAAAAAGAATTTATCCAATTCTCCATAACTGAGACCTTTAATACTTCTCACTCTCAAACTGATAAATAAAAAAGATAAAAATTAACAAAAAGATAAAAATTAACTGATATTTCAAACAAATACATGAGATAATTAACAAGTTTTTAGTATGCATGTATATAAAATTTGAACTCCCCCAAGTAGAATAAACAATTGTTTTTTGTACTACTAAATATTATTTTTGAATTGAATCAAAAATAAAACTCAAAATAAAAATCAAAAATAAAAAAACAAATACTCAAATTCCAAATAGTAAATATTATAAGAACCTGTTCTATGACTACAGTGCAATAAAATTTAAAAAGCAAATTCAAAGGTATTAAAATTTAAAAGTTAATCATGTCTAATTAACTCTTGCATTAAAGGAGCAAATACAATAGAAATGATGAAATATTTAAGAGTGAAAATAAAAAAAAATCTACTAAAAATATATGATAAAATTCTAAGCACTATTTACAGGAAAATTCATAAACTTGGAAATATCAGAGATATACAATCATACTGAAAATAATCACTTAAAATATGAAGATAGGACATGTTAAAAAAGAACTAGTAATTTCAAAGTAGAAGAAAGGAAAATTTGAAGTCCAAGTAAACATTGACAAAATAGAAAATAAACAATGGAAAAAGACTGATGAATAAAATTAAAAGTTAGCTCTTTTAAAATACAAATGAAGTAGATGCAGATCTAGATCGACTTGTTTAAAAAATGTCCTAAGTAAACAATTTTTCAAATTTGAAAAGTGACAAGATTTACATTTAATAGAGATTTTTAAGGATCATAACAGAAAAATAAAAGATGATAATATAATACTACAAAAATTATATACCAATAAATTGGACAACCTAGGAGAAATGAGTAAACTCCTAGAAACATACAACTTTCTAAAACTGAATAAGAACTAAATAATCTAAAGAAACCAATAGCTAGTAAAAAAATAAATAATTAAAAATATAAATAATAATAATAATAAATCATTAATCAAAACTACCAAAAAAAAAATGTCCAGAATCAGATGGATTCACAAGTGAATTCTACCAAACATTTAAAGAAGAACTAAAAACTATTTTCTGAAACCATTCCAAAATATAGAAGAGAGTGGAAAACTTCCAAATACATTCTGTGAGGCCACAATTACCCTATTATTAAAACCAGGTAAGACATCACAAAAAGTAAAATGGGCCAATAACCCTGATGAACATAGATGCAAAAAATCCTCAACAAAATATTAGCAATTCATTAACAATTTAACAATTCATTAAAAGGGTCATTCACCAAGATCAAGTGGGAATTATTCCAGGGATGCAAAGACAGTTCAATATTTGTGACTCAAACCACATGATATACCACATTAGGAGAATGAAGGATAAAAATCATATGATCATCTCAATAGACTCAGAAAAAGTATTTGACAAAATTCAACATTCACTCATGATAAAATTTCTCCAAAAAATGGGTTTAGAGGGAAGATACCCCAACATAATAAAGACCATAAATGAAAAACCCAGTTAGCAACATACTCAATGATAAAAACTGAAAGCTGTTCCTCTAATATCAGGAGTAAGACAATGATGTCTACTCTTGCCACTTTTATACAACATAGTACTGGAACTCCTAGCCACAGCAACTAGATAAGAAAAAGAAATAAAAGGCATCCAAATTGGAAAGGAAGAAGTAAAACTTTCACTGTATGCATACAACATGATACTATATATAGAAAACCCAAGAGACTCCACCAAAAATTCATTAGAACTAATGGATGAGTTTTATGTGGTTACAGGATATAAAATCTAATATCCAGGGGTGCCTATGGGTGGCTCAGCAGGTTAAACATCTGCCTTCAGCTCAGGTCATGATCTCAGGGTCCTGGGGTTGAGCCCCACATCCAACTCCCTGCTCAGCAGGGAGCCTGCTTCTCCCTCTCCCTCTCCTTCCCTGTTCCTGCTTCTAGCTCCCTCTCTGTATCTCAAATTAATAAATAAATCTTTTTAAAATTTAAAGAAATAATATCCAGAAATCAGTTGTGTTTCTATATGCCAAGAATAGAATAGCAGAAAGGGAAATTAAGAAAATAATTCCAAAAAAAGAAAAAAATAAGAAAATAAAAGAATTCCATTTACAATTGCACTAGAAAAGAATAAAATACATAGAAATAAACTTAAGAAGGAGAAAGACCTGTATTCTGAAAACTATAAAATACTAATAGAAAAATTAATGATGTAAACAAACTAAAAGATATTCTATGCTCATGGGTTAGAAGATTTCATATTTTTACAATGTCCATAATACCCAAAGCAATCTACAGTGTAGATCCCTATCAACTGTTCTATTTGTGAGGGAATGGGCAAAATGGGTAAAAGGAAATATAGGGATCCAGTTATAGAATGAATGAGTTATGGGAATAAAAGGTATAGCTCAGGGAATATAATCAATGCTATTATAATAGCATGGTAGGTGACAAAACATTAGATACAATTGTGGTGAGGATACATAATGAATAAAGGTGTTGAATCACTATATTATATACCTGAAATTAATGTAACATGTGACAATTATACTCAAATAAAAGATCATAACATTTTCATGCAATATGTGTTAATAATGTTTTAAAAATAGTGGGATAGATGGTATATTAGAAATAAACTACCAAGGTGTTAAAATATTAATAATGAGCATATATAATTTATAATAGTAATTTAAAATAATGCCATGAGTCCTAGAGGGCATTTTCAGAGAGTTTGAGCAAAAAAAAATCAAGACCACTAGTTCCTTCTAAAGATTTCCATATGTTGGGAAAATTGAGATTGCTACCTAAATCATTTTAACAACTTTTTAGAACATTAAAATTCACAAATGATAAAAACTGTAAAAGAAAATCAGAAAATAACACTGTTGTGTCAAAAAATGTCGTGCCTAAATGAAGTATCAGTATGTCACTAAAGTGATAAGAATGAATGACCTAACAGCATAAAGAATTCTTCAGAACAGAAGGGTTCTTCGTGTGTGTTTTTCCCACTGCACTTTGTTTTAAAAGACTGTTAAGGAAATAGGCTTTAAGGCCCTGCTGTATGACAACAATGCAATGCATTTAGAATCTATCAGGATCTGTCATGTCTGGATTTCAGAATTTAGGTAAGAGACATTAGTCCTTGAGCTGTGGGTTTTATAAACTGTATGATTTGGGGGTAACAAGCCTATTCTTTGGCCTGACAGAGCTTTGCCCTGGCTGGAAACTTTATATTCACAGCTGTAGGATATGGAGGAAGCTTGGCTTCTATCCGTGTTCTCCCACTTCAGCAGTCATGGTTGGGATGGTACCAACCCATTTCTTTGGGAGTTTGGGGTCTACAGCCTAAGTCCTGCAATTGCAGGTGCACAGACAAATAGCTTCCAGTCCTTTTCTGCTGCATAAACGTTCTACCAGGATTGATTGAATTCAGCACCTGGCTTTTCCTGATTTCTGTTAAAGAAAGTTTGTATTTCCAAATTACTGTCGCCTATAAGAGCCAAACTCAAACTTTCACAGATGCCAGTTTTCAAGTGAGTCTTTTTAGATAAATTAACCACTACCTGTCAGTCTATCACTCTTCTTTAAACTGGTGGACTCTGCATCATAGCTCACTCTGTCATCCCCTATTATTTCAACTCTTCGGGGCTACAAGACTTCTTGCTGGTACCCTGCAGAAAACATGGGAGAATACAATGATTGGCACACAGGAAAGGGAATATTATGATTAATGCCTGAAGCTTTCCCAACAATATGAAATAAGACCATATCTGATATTATAATGTACTATAATCACATTTTATAGGAAGTTTGTTTTTTTTACATGAGAGCCAGAGGGTAGTTATGAGAGGTTGCAAAGGGTCCCTAAATAACTTGGAATGACTGAGTGATCAATATTTCAAAATTCTCCTAAACTTCAAAATCTAGGAAATTCTTGTCATCCCATATAGTGGGGGATCTGTCCAACATGGCATCATGGTTAGTTTAGAAATCTAAAAACTGTTTTTGGCATGGGTTTGATTCAAAGGAAAGAGTGATACTGTCTAATGAATTATACTAGAAAGCTGGTAAGATCTATAAGCAGAGTTGAGTCTTTAAAAGATACTGGAATGGCTACAGCTCCCCCCTTGCCTCATTTAGTATCTAGGGAAAATACATCAGCATAAAATAGTAGAAAAGGCTAGCCTTTATAAGGATAAACCAACAAATCCAGGGTAACCTGTGTGACAATCTTCTTGGGATAATCCAAATGTAAGGCAGTTAGAATATGTACAATAGTCTTTCCCTGGTTTTATGGCTTTTAGTAAACATCTGTTTCTTGAAGTTTCATAGCTACTGACTCACTCCTTAGGTGATCACCCTGGCAAGTTTCCAGAAATTGGAGGCACATTCTTCACTCATATGATTTTTGATAGTGAGATTTCATTTATTTTGTACCACACTGGAGCAGTAACAATCAGCATAGTGCTTATGAGTCACTCTGAGTCACCGACCCAAATGTTTGAATTTGGAAATGAGTGTCACAAGAGACAATGTAAAGTAATAAGTGTAGGCTCAGGCTGGAGCCATGATAGATAGTCAGGAGAAAGCAATACCTTAAAGTTGATATTATCTACTCCTTAACACATGATAAAATCCAATATTCCCAAATGCCTGAGATATCCAATCAAAGGAAAAAAAGGAAAGATGGAAACTTTCTTGTATTTCTATCACTCCAGACTTTTACTATCTCTCTAATTTTCTACTCTTGGCTCCCCAAAATATGGGAGAAAGCACAAGATTACATGCAAAGAATGACTTTATGCAGAGTATGTATCTTATTAGCCCAGTGGAGGAACCAGTTGCCAATCAAAGGTGAACTTGCATTTGCAAAGCACAAATGCTTCTTGAGGTAACTATTCCCTAGTTCTACTGCCCTTCTGCTTTGTAAGTGATGAGAACAGACTAGTCATCCAACCTTGTCTGTTTGGGTGATAGCTACATATCTCAAGAGTAAGCAGAGTTATCTCTCTAAGGCTTCAATTGTGTGTGTGTGTGTGTGTGCGTGTGCAAGTATATGCACACATACACTTGCTTCCACAATTGAGTCTTCATCTCAACATGAGTTATCAGATGACTCTGGACTTCTGGACCTTTGGCATAATTGACTTGAATCATCCTGGGGAGTACAATAAGTACATATATATTTGAACTAAGCTAAGCTCATTTAGACTAGATATAATTTAGGGATGTGAAGTGATTTTTCAGCAGTTAGGGTCCCAAATCAGGTGACGTTAAGTTAGGGATATTTTCCAAATGAGCTAATCACATATACCCTTTAAATCTGGGTTTAAGGATCAAAACTAAGAAGTCAGAAACTTGAAGTGTGAGAAGTATTTGATATGTCATTATGATCTTGAAGTTAGTGGGGGCTATGTGGCAAGGAACAGAGGTAGGTTCTAAGGTCCAAGAATGGCCCCAGCTCTCAGCCAGCAAGAAAATGGGACCTCCATGTTACAACCTCAAGGAACTTACTTCTTCCAAAAATAAGAATGAACTAGGAAGAAAATTTATTCCAAGCTTCCAGAAAAAAAATCATCCCGGGCAACATCTTGATTTTAGTCTTGAAATCTCCCGAGCAGTGCACCCAGATATGCCATGCTGATTTCTGACGTATAGAACTGTGAGCAAATAAATGTAATTTTAAGCTACTAAGCCAGTGGTAATTTGTTAAATAGCAATAAATAACTAATGCAATATTGTAAAAACAACATTCCCATTCAAATTTCATAATTAGGTTGTAGTTCCAATCAGAATGCAGGTGTATAATTTAGTAGCACTTGATAAAATTAATTCTAAAAAAATGGAGAAAAAATCTAGGAATAGATGAGATAATTGGATGGAAAAAAAAATCTTCCAGTTACTGAGATTTATTGTGAAACCATATTAATATTATTCTATTGGAATAATAGACAAATATATTGATGTGGTATGACAAAGAGTCTCCAAAGAAACAAACATGTATATGAAAACTTGGTACATGCAGGATCAGCATAACAATAAATGGGCTACCTTATGACCCAGCAATTGCACTACTGGGTATTTACCCTAAAGATACAAATGTAGTGATCTGAAGGAGCACATGCACCCGAATGTTTATAGCAGCAATGTCCACAATAGCCAAGTTATGGAAAGAACCTAGATGTCCATCAACAGATAAATGGATAAAGAAGAAGTGGTATATATATACAATGGAATACTATGCAGCCATCAAAAGAAATGAAATCTTACCATTTGTGATGACATGGATGGAACTAGAGGGTATTATGCTTAGCAAAATAAATCAATCGGAGAAAGACAACTATCATATGATCTCCCTGATATGAGGAAGTGGAGATGCAACGGGGATGGGGGTTAAGGGGGTAGGAAAAGAATAAATGAAACAAGATGGGATAAGGAGGGAGACAAACCAAAAGAGACTCTTAATGTCATAAAACAAACTGAGGGTGGTGGGGGGAGGGTGGTTGGGAGAGGGTGGTGGGGTTACATTATATGTTTAAATTTAAAAAAAAGAAAAAAAATAAATAAATGGGAAAATCAATTATAAAATAAATAGTACTGAGACAACTGGATTTCCAAACTGAAAAGAATAAAATTTGATTCCAACCTTATACCACACACAATAAGAATTTCTTGATATTTTAAATATTCATATTTTAGAAGTAAAATTTTGTTACTGTTAGTAAAAACTTAGATAAACTTTGACCTTCATTAGGACTTCAGCAGGAATTTTAGAAATTTGTATGCAAGATATTTAACAACCAGCAATTAGAGAAATAGAAAAGAAAATAAAACTACTTTTCACACATCAGATTACAGAATAAGTCTACAAATGCCATAAGATGAAGTCTTAGGGCTCTGCTAAAACAGGAAACACTGGCATAACATTTCTGTTATGCAATGACATATCTTCTAGTAAAATTAAAAATGGCTAGGCCTCCTGACCCAGTAATTTCTCTTCTAAATTTATAATTTGAAGAAACATTCACATCTACCCAAAATCTTATTTTTTAAAAAGATTTTACTTATTTATTCGAGAAGGAGAGAGGGAGAAAGAGAGGAAAGCACAAGAGGGGCATGGGGGGAGGGAAGGGGAGAAGAAGAGCTCTGAGCATGCAGCTGGATAGAGACTCAGTCCCAGGACCCTGTGATCATGACCTGAGCTGAAGGCAGATGCTTAACTGACTGAGCCACACAGACACCCCCAAAATCTTACTTTCAAGAACAGTCATTGCACTATTTTTTCTCAATAACCCAAATATTACAAAACAAAGGAACACATAGAATATTATATATGTATAAAATGGAATACTGCACAATAAAAATAAATTGATCGCCATGATTCAATATGGACTTGGTTTTAAAAATAAATCTGTGAATGAAAAAAAACAGAATTAGGACTACTTGGAGAAATGGCTGATGTTAGGACTGGCACACATAAATATAAAATAATCCTGGGATATCTTGCAATGTCAGCAGTAAGGAGGTGCTAGGAAAAAAAACAACAACACATAATAATGAGGTCATATCAAAGGAAGGTAAGAGCCTTGGGAACTTCAAGGGGAGCTAAATAGCTCCCATTGAAGAGCCAAAGTTTGAATAATGTGAGCAACCAAATACTTAAAGTTGTTTTGGATTATAACCCAAAATATAAAATAAGTATCCATGAATGCATACTGACATAAAATGTTTGAATAACTAAAAATAAAAATGGAAGAGAAGAGACAAATCTCATTTGCAGAAGATTTTAAAATAGTTTATAGATTCTGCTCTCATGGAGGAAGAACATAACTCCCAATGTAAACTGCATGCTATGTACTCTAAAGAGTTCAGTATGAACAAAGGGTGGGGAGTAACTTGACGGGGGAGAAATCTGATAAATACCCTTTACCATGTGGTCAAGACTAATATCATTAGTGGTAAGTCTATTGGACTTATCTATTAGATAGTTGGTACCCCTGATAGCATGTGACAAGAAAGGTATTTTATGATCTTTCTCCCCAAAACCCATCATCCCATTCTAATCATGAAAAAAAATAAACAGACAAATGTCATTAGAAGGACATTTTACAAAATACCTGATCAGTACTCCACAAACTTGTCAAGGTCATCAGAATCAAGGAAAGTCTAAGGAACTGTCATGGCCTACAGGAGCCTAAGGGCACATAACTACTAAATGTAATGTAGTGCTACGGACCAAATCCTGAAAAAAAAAGGAAAGGATATTAGGTACAAATTAAAGAAACCTGAATAAAAGGGGCGCCTGGGTGGCTCAGTGGGTTAAAGCCTCTGCCTTCAGCTCCAGTCATGATCCCAGGGTCCTGGGATTGAGCCCCATGTCCAGCTTTCTGCTCAGTGCGGAGCCTGCTTCCTCCTCTCTCTCTCTCTGCCTGCCTCTCCGCATACTTGAGATCTCTCTCTCTGTCAAATAAATAAATAAAATCTTTAAAAAAAACCTAAATAAAAATATAGACTTTATTTAATAATAATGTATCAATATTAGTTTGTTATTTATAATAAATGTACCATACTAATGTAAATAGGGGAAACTTGGTGTGTGGTATATGATAGCATAAAGTATATGGTAGTATAAAGGTAGTTTATTTTTAGAAAAAAAGAATAGCTACTTGTTTAGGATGATTCCATTTTTGAAAAAGATGAAAGATAAAATTTTAAAGGTTATTAAATCTGGGGATATGTTATTATATGTAATATCACACTATAAATTTTTATAAAATATTATTTTTGACTTGTTTTATTTTTTAATACTTAAAAAAATCAAGTTCACATTTTAAGAATAAGGAACTCTGAAATATTCTTTGATTAGATCAGATTGAATAATCACTTATATGAACTATCACAGAACTGCTGACTTGACTGTATATGATACATTTTTCCCTCCTTTCATGTCTATGGATTTTAACTGAATGAAGTAAGGAAGTCAGAGAATTCTATTGATTGTTTTGTTTTATAAGTAATAGTTGTAATACCTTGACAAATGGAGACCTGCTGCAACCCTTATTGCTTTGCAGAATCTTTTACAAGTAAACACTTTAGTTTATAATAAAGCCCCTGAAACCAGGCAACAGAGACTGCAGATTTTCAGATCCCAAGTGCTAACAGGTAATTTTTACTTATAAAAACACTTCAAACAGCTGAAAGCCTACTACTGTATGATGATTTGGAAATACTATTAGCATGTATTTATGCTATATTATAGATAACCTGCCTAATCTCCTCCACTTTGTCTCTACAGGGGTCAAGCCTGCAGAGTGTGGAAGAAGCAAAAGTGCTCTTTATTCTCTTCCTAGACTCAATGCTCAAACTCACTTTGTATATGAGGACAGCAGAGAACAGCTCCATGGATAATAGACTAGCTTGTCATTTTCTAAAAGTTTCTGAAAATCTTTTCTAAAAAGGGTAGTGGTAGCAGGGTGCCTAGCATTACAGGAAAAAGAAAAAAAAGGAAAGGAAGGAAGGAAGGAAGGAAGGAAGGAAGGAAGGAAGGAAGGAAGGAAGGAAGGAAGGAAGGAAGAAAGAAAGGAAGGAAAGAAGAAAGAAAGGAAGGAAGGAAAAAAAGGTAGATATAAAGAAAAAGTACAAGAAGTCTAGAGAATCAAGAGAAAGAAAAACAACAGACTGAGAGTACAAGTGGTTATCCAGACACTAAAAGACAACTCTGCAAAAGTGAGAATGTGTTAATTATTTAAGACTGCCCTAAGTGGTCCTGACAGGTAATTATTAATGACATTCTTGTGGTTACCGCCCCTTTGGGAATACGGATAAGCTGAGGCAAGTCATTTGTCTAAAAACATCTGGTTAAAGACTATTGTTCTCTGACCAAATTAGAAACTAGTATTAATTAAAACCAAAGGGATGAATGCTTCTTTACATTATTACCAAAGTAATGCAATAAATGGCCCTTCAAACGCGGAATTTACTTCACTCATTCAACCTCATCTTCCATTGCTTGGTTTTAATGAGAAAGTAGCTCCAAGAATACATAAGGATGTGAGGGAGGGTGAATTTTCTAAAGCAAAGGTTTGTCTATTTATAAAACCTGAGGAAAAAAAAATGTCCTTTTTTACCGCAATGGTTCTTAATGTGTGTGTGTGTGTGTGTGTGTGCGTGTGTGTGTGTGTGAGAAAGGTGACAGACCCATTAGGAAATGTAATAAAAAATACATGAACTTTCTTTGCTGACCAGAAAATGTGTGCACATACTGACCTTTATTATTTTACAAACATGGTGGAGGTCATTCACTCTCTGAAGTCCAACAAGGAATCACGGGTTTAGAACTTTTTTTTTTTTTTCCCTAATCACTTAAACACTGGCAACAGTTAACAATTATATAAGGTGTAAGTGTTTCTACAATCTTAAATAAGAACAATTGTGAAAATAAGCACAATGCTGCATATTTTCTTAAAAATTTGCATGAAACATTTACATACAGAATAGATTTAGCGCTTAAGAGGTAGGACATATATTGGTTTTGTGATGGGAAATATCATGGCAGCTAACAGCTCTAAAATGTGGAGGGAGATTGTTTTCACCTTAAATACTTTTTTCATCTTAAAATGCATGTGATTGAGAGCAAAGGGTTTACTACTTTAGAAATATAATCAAGAAAATATATCTAGGGATATTTTAAATAATGTCTAGAAACATATGTAGATCAGATTTTTAATATATTTATATAACAAAAAAAGACAAATCTCTTAATTCCATGTAAAGAATTATTACAGGAACATAAAAAGCAAATTCACAAATGAAAGATGTAGATTCCTAAACCAAAGCAGAAACAAGATATTGACACCACTCTTTGTAGGTAGATATGTTTATGCCTACAAATATACCTATATTAATCATCAATCTAAAAATTGTTGCTTTGTTGCTTAGTTCAGAAAACACTGAACATTTCTTTATTTCTCACTTGACAGATACATATGGAGCTCTGGCCTCCTTCCAGGGATTATGCTAGGTGATAGGAATACAGTAGCAAAGGAAAAGGCATCATTCTTTTCTTCATGGAACTCTAAAATCCAAAGGGGGCAAAGTAGAGGCTTATTGTGACAGGATATTAGCCTGCCTTTCTGAACTTCTCTCACATAATTTCCCTTTTTTGTCAATTCTACACATAAACTTTCTTTTAGATCCTCGTCCTCTCTTTCCTGCCTCCCAATATTTTATATTTGGTATACTTTGGAAAATTCTTTTGTAACTCATCACCAGCCAGCACCTACCAGTTCTCTTCTAGATAATTCCCAACTTCTTTTCAGGGCCCATTTTGTTTTTAACTCAAGGTAACTTGAGCTTTTGTAATTCCCCAATTTTTTTTTTTTCCTTTAATGTTCAATGCGCCACAAACTATTTACCTTAAATCTGTGCTTTTTACTCACTTCTGTTGAGATAGAGAAACTGAAGGGACTCCATTCTAGAAAGACTCTATTTCTGCTGTTTCTCTATTAGACCCCATTTACTCACATTCTATATTTCATCTTACATCTGAGTAAACCAAAGAAGCTATGTTCCCACTCCAAGAGGGAAGCAAGAAAGTTAGTTATTCTGAGTTTTGTTCTAGGCCTCCAAACACCTGACAAGAACTGTATCCCAAACATGTTCCAAAAACATTAACTTTAAACAGACCTTAGTGGACACTGGTATCAGTATCCCCTTACCATTAGGGATTTACAGAGTGACATCTATTGTTCAACTGACATTAACTTTTGATTGGACCCTCCCCTAGATTCCTGAGATACATGTATCCTAGATTCCTTTCCAATATAAACTCTTAACCCCAAGTGGTGATGAGAGTTATGTTTCCTTTTCTGAGTCTCCCCAGACACTCTGACTATTATGCTCTATCACTTATGCTATTCAATAAACTCTTTATGTAGAGTTTATTGAATTTACATAGCTGCTTTACATAAATTTTCTTCTTCACCTTTGAATTACTCATGTATAATAATACTTTTTTTTTTCATTCAATGGGCTACCTGTTAGAAATATGTGAAGATAAATAGGTTGCATATGTTAAACTTCCTCCTGCCTTGTATTTGATTTCTATCACGTGGGAAGTCAAGAACTCTCTTGGCTGGTCTTGTGGAACCCCTACTGAGTCCTCGGATCCAGACTACTTATGTCACTGTAATCTATAATGACTTGGATTCCAAGGCCCAACAAATTTCCAGAACAGAGTAGGTGGTTGATAAAAATTTAGAGAATAAATAAATGAAGATAGAAATAAATAAAATGTATTATTGAAAGAATAAAATTTGTAGAATCTTCAAGTGCTTTGTGACAAGAGTAAGACCTATAAAGGGAACATGTAGGTCTGCAGCCAACAGTAGATGCCACTGTAATTACAGGCAAAAAGCAAGTGGATATGGTGTATAAACAATGAATGCTGGAACACTGAAAATAAATAAAATAAAGTAAAATGGGAAAAAAAAGCCAAGTGTAATGTTGCATATAGGAAGTCACATGAAAAAGTGATTGCTTCAGACCCTCAGCTCATGCATTTCTCCATCCATTGATAATAATATATTGAATGTCCAAGAAACAGTAAGACTTTGCTCTACATCTGTGTTTTTTGTTATTTCCTAGTATAAAGTATAATGCTTGACATATGATAGGGGCTCCATAAATATTTGCTTCTTAAATGGGTGAATGAATGTCCTGAGCTAGAGCCACAAAACTGAATAAAATGAAATAAATTCTAAGATCAGGGTTAAAGGGATTCCAAATCCATACTTCCTCAAATATAAGTGTTTTAGCCAAAATAATCCATGTTGAATATTTATACAGCTTAAACATGTTGGCATTTCTAGAAATTAGACTTTCTTTTCCCTTCACTGGATGTCTTCATTAGCTGATTTATTTCTGTTTAAATCTATTGAAAATATGCACAAATTAGGAGCAATATAGAATTGTACATTTGCAAACATTTAAAATCAAAACAGAAAAACAGTCATCATCTGTTCCTTTCTCATCCTACCTTAATTTGATATGCAAATTAGCATGGCTTCTGCCCATATCTAAATTTTACTTGGCAATTTGCTAATTCACTTTACAAAATACAGAACACAGACACAGACATTTATACATAAAATTATACTAAGATATTTTTATAATTTCTAAGATTTTATTAGCAGATGTTGAAAGTGTGATGATTTTTAATGCTCCAAGGTAACCAACCATTTTATTCTAAAATGTTTTCTAATCTTTTTCCTGATTACCTGTTTGATTTTATTCCAACAAAATGACCTCATTTTCCTTTTATCTATTTTATATACAAGGGATGAAAAGTTCAATTTAATAACAACAGACTTTTTTAAGGAAGAGGAAATAAAACCTCCAAATAACTTTCTGAATATGAAATTTCCCTATAATTATCCCTTATGAGTAAGGTAATTAGCATCTTCAAACAACATATTAACCATAAAGAATTAGTGGCTATTTACTGCTTTCATACATGGTTTTATAAGGCAGGGTTATGGATAAATATAATCCAAATTTCTAGGAGAAAAGTTTAATTATATCAGTTATTTTATCAGCTGCCTTATATAAATTTTCTTCTTCACCTTTGAATTAATCATGTATAGTAATACTTTTTTTTCATTAAATGGGTTACATATTAGAAATATGTGAAGATAAATAGGCTGTATATGTTAAGCTGTTGATACCATAACTGAAATACATAATTCAAACATGATTTGGTATCATATGGTCTTTTAAATTTATCTAAGCAATAAGAAGGATCAATTATCAAGGACATTTTTTTTAAGGGGCTATGAAAAGTCATGCTTAGCAAGTAATGATGTGTCTTTACACATAGATGTGTGGCCACATCTATTGAAAAAAAAAGAATTTAGTTCAAATTGCTTTTATACTCATTTAAAAATTAAAATTAAGTTAAAAATGTTTTCTGCTCCCAGAACATCAGATTGACTCAGAGTCACAATTCTCTGTAATTAACTCTTTAGCCTTTAGGCATGTAAATCCTGTACCTCAAACTTGATCAAGAAAACTGTAAGAGCTCAATGTGATGTCTGAAATAGTTTGTCAGAGGAGAGAGAAATAGTTTAGCAATAAGAAATCAATCTGCCATTTTGACTCCACTTTGACCTGAATGACTTTTTTAAGCTCTCTTTATTTCTACTTTCTCTTCTGTAAAATGGACATATTCATAGTAAATTCCTCATAATGTAGTTCTGAGAATTAATTTAGATGATACTTTTAATGTATGTAGTCAATGCAGTGACTGGTCTATGATAATCACTAGATGAAATTTAACTTGACTTAGCAATAGTATTGTTAAATTAGTTAAACAAGGAGTCTCTAAGACCAAGCTGGTTCTAATGCCCTATCAGCCTGTGTTAGCAAACCAACCTTAAGCCTATAAATGCCTAAAAATTAAGAAATCAAAACCTAAAGAGGTGCCTGGATGGCTCTGTTGGTTGAATGCCTGACTTTTGATTTTGGCTCAGGTTATGATCACAGGGTCCTGAGATGAAGCCCACATCATACTCCACCTCCGAGATGGAGTCACTTATGCTAAACTCACTATTCATAAAACAAAACTTAAATAAATTTTGATGCTCTGCTCTTCCAGGAAAGGAAGTCTTAGGATTACCAATAAATGCTTGCCTGTTCAGCACAAATGACCTGACATAGCTCCAAGACTTCCATTTGTTCCATGTAAGGAAAGCAACCCTACTTTAACCAATGAGGAAATTCCCAGCATAACTTCCTTGTTCCTGTTCTCCTTGGTCTAGAAAACCCCCTCACTTTGCAAAGCTCTTGTGAGTTTCTTTTGCTTTCTAGACTGGATATCTCTAGGTTTATCACTGAATATTAACTGTGAAATTTTCCTTTATCAGCTCAAGGATTAACTATGTTTTATAAACAACCAAAACAATTGTCACCTTTAATTTCAATATTTGAATTTCAGAAAAATGAAACTGCGATATTCCCTTCCACTCCAATATCACTGCTATTACTCTGTCCCACTGCTATTGTATTCCTATGGTCAGCTTCTTCTGGATATATAATACCACACTGTCAGAGTAAGCACCTCGGTAGTCCTTAACGTGCTGCCTGGAGACCAATAAAGGGGGAGTCATCACACACTAGCCAGAAAGTTAGAGACCTATCTTGGCAGCATTCCAGAAACAAAGCCACAAGAAGCCAGATCAAACCAGACAGACCCAAGACAAAGAAGGCCAGAAACCCTGACCAAGTAAGGAAGGAAAGGCATAAAATTCTGCTTCCAAAAAATTCCTGCCCCAAGTAATAAATATTCCACACCTTAGTTAACAACTGTCAATAAAGGATAGAGACCCAAACCCTGCAGTCAGCTCTCCCTGGAGCTTGCCCACCCTCACATCTTGAGAGTGTACTCTCTCTTTTATAAACTCTTCCCTTGTAGCACTCAACTACTGTTTGGTCCATCCTTGAATTCTTTCTTGTGATGAGACTAAGAGCTTATGGTGATGTCCTGGGGTGGGCTGGGTAGAGACCTCAGGGTCTTAGACTTACCCTTCCATCTCCACAGTCCTCTGACCTCTGCCCCATTTTTTTTGAAGTGCAAAATTTCTCACACTTTCCTATGTAGAACAATTTTCCTTCCACGGACTCAGCTTGGGGGGTTACTTTCATATAGGCAAAGACTAAAAAGGTTCTGTTAAGCAGAGATTAATTTACTGTAGAACTCCAACTTTAGCAACACAAAGCTCTGGCAAAAATATTTGAAAGTAAAATTCCCCTTTAATCTAGCAGCAAAACTTTCTAAGCATCATTCCATTCTCTGTTTGGTTATCTAACTGAAAGGGAACAGAATTAAATTTATCCCTCTCTTGATTTTAATTATGGTACTTATATGGCAGAGAATCTTAATTCACTTCTGTTATTGTTACTCTAACTCACATTACAAAATCATAGCTATTTAATATGATGTTTAGAGAGTATAAACCATGGAAAAATACAGAAAACAATAATAAAACCAAAGACCCCTTGGCTTTTTTTTCTGTTTCTTTTTTAATTATTATTTTCAATTTCAAAAAGAACACATTAATCCATAAATATGCAAATCACTCAAATCATCTGTAATCCACCTCTTTAATTCCATTACCTTTCTTGGGAATAATTGTATTCAAGACTACTGCAATGGGGTTTTACAGTAGGAAAGAAAAATCAGGCTCAACTCAAATACGACATGGAAAAGTGGGAGTTTGTAGCCAAGGAGCAGAATGGGAAGATTGGTGGATGGAAGATTATTTTCTAAAAGGAAACATGAAAGTAAGAAGTGGATTCTGATTAAATAGAATTTTTATATATATTTTATTGGGGCACCTGGGTGGCTCTGATGGTTAAGTGTCTGCCTTTGGCTCAGGTTGTGATATCCAGGCCCTTGGATGGAGCCCCATGTTGGGGCTCTAGCTCAGCGAGGAATCTGTTTCTCCCCCTCCCTCTGCCTCTCCCCCGCTTGTGTTCTCTCTCTCTCTCTCTGATGAATAAATAAAATATTTTTAAAAAATAATTTAAAACATTAATTTTTTTTTAAAAAAAGATTTTATTTATTTGAGAGAGACAGAGACAGGGAGAGCATGAGTCAAGGTGAGGGGCAGAGGAAAAGGAGAAGCAGACTCTCTGCTGAGCAGGGAGCCCAGGCTACCCTGGGATGCTGACCTGAGCCAAAGGCAAATGTTTTATCAACTGAGCCACCTAGGTGCCTGACTAAATGGAATCCCTGCTGAAGGCAAGTGGGTGTCATCAGGTATCACCTGGGGGATAAAAGGGATGAGAAATTTGGTCAGACTGAAGATTATTAGAATATTAAGGGCGGGGGATTCTGGATAAACTGACTCAGTAAGATTTTTGGTAAAGTTTTTCTCTTAAGGACTTGCTCAAGAATAGAATCTAGTTGAAAAGAGCCCAGATAAACCTGAGTAGAGTTTGGTTAAAAAGAGGTGTGCCAATCTTTTTATTTATTTGGTCATATTTTGTAAATTTTACAATATTATCTTTAATTATTGAAACTAAAGTAGTAAAAAGAAATGTTACCAAAGATCAATTCCACTTTCTGTTTTCCAAGCTGATTTTCTATTTTTAAGTAACTATACCCCCTTTCAGGTCCCTTGGAATGGGCTGCTTCATGAGTCAGGAGGAGAGTTACTGAAGGCATTAATGGGAAAGACCACTGGAACTCTGAGGCCATCAAGCACTGGCTAAGGGCTACTCTCCATGGATTGCACTATAGATCCTACTGTTCATTCATGTGAGTGCTGGGTTTAAGTAACTCTTTTACAACAATCACAGTCTGTTAATAGACAACGAACCTTGAATCTGATAGATGTGACTTCCCCTGTATTTGACCCAGAATGTCTTCATCTGCCCTCTCCTTATGCTATTTTTTTCTACTTGTAGAATTTCCTTTTATCCATTTCCTCTAGTTTCAAAACTTTTCTTCCATAGCTAATGTACTTCTGACTACTTAAAAAAGTCCAAGAAGCCTGGCTTAAATTAGTGTTTTCTCTTGAGACTTTCTAAATAGCCTTCACTGTCCCTCCAGTTCTGCCTCCTTTCTTTGTGACTGTAATATACCCATGTTGCATAAATATGAGATTCTTAGATATAAATGGAACTTCCCTAAATTATCACTTCCTCCTGCGCAAAGAAGCATGGCTACAATACAATATAAATTAGGTATGGTGGTATTTCTTTACACAGGCTACATAATGTATAATATAATTATTATTTAAATTTTTACACATTTACCTAAACTTAATTTTCTAATTAATGAGTTTCAGACATGTTTGTCAGATATTAATTAAGCATAATAGGCCAGATTTTATGTGTTGATGTGAATCATATGAATTACCACCTAACTTCAAAATCACTTTCTGTTACCATATAACAGCATCCCTCCACCCACTACCATGCAGTGAAACTAGATAAAATTATGGCATTAAGATTAGTCTTACGGCATATTCTATTTTCCTCAGAAATTTCTGAACATTACTCTTATGACTGTTCTCTAATAAAACATTATTATATTCTTTTAAGATAACCAAGTCTATGAATTTATTCTGCAATTTCTATTTTCTTTAGACTGGGTTTTCTCCAATATTATTATTTTATAAAAACAAAATAAAAAAATAAATGACCACGACATTATAATAAAGCTATGTTTGTATTATTCTTATGTGTCATAATTTATTCACTGTTTGTTTTGCTATGAAAACTTATAATTCTACAGATGAAGATGATAGGAAACGTTAGGTAAAATCTGTTTTCAAAGATAAATCTTTATTATCAAACCACTTGCTTCTCCTCAACAACTGTCTTTGAACTGATCCCTGCATAACTCATTATCCCTGAAGAGAGAAGCCTCACAAGAAACTTAATTGCTCAAAATATGAATGATGCTAATAGATGAGCGAAGAGGAGGTCGTGTTAAATCCATTACGTTTTCAAAAACATCAGATGGTGCCAGGATAAATGCTCCAGAGACACATAGGACAGTAGTGCTTTGCTCATAATGAGGTTCCTCTGAATCAATTCTGTATAGTTTCCATATAAACTGTAGAGAGATTGCATATTAAGAGGTGGGATTGACACTCAGCAGAACAGTGACAATAGTGTCTCATCCCTCCAATCTTAACTTATTGATGCTGACAATCTAGCTCCTCTACTAGGGGTCTCGCTATTAGTAAATTTTAACCCCTAAATGTGCCCACCTATTATGACTTACATCACATACTCTACCCTAGTAATATTTTCCTCTCTTGTGGTTTCATTCTTTCCACTTACTCATAGAAGTAAGAACAGAAAGAGGTAAAGAATGAATATGTGACATTAATCTCCAGTAGTTTCCCGTTCAAGACCTTAAACCAACCCCTATTTTAAATGAGAGAATTTGAAAGAAGTAAAAAAGTTGAATGCTAACATAGCCACAATTCAGTATGATTATTTTTATACCAACATATTTATGAGAAGACAACCAATTTTATTAGCCAACTTACCCAAAGGGACTTCAGTAGAATGTCTGATATGTTCTAGTTATAACCTTATTGATAAGCCAAACATTATCTCTATTTACACAGGGAAAAGCAAACTGGAATTACTTTTTCAACAAATATTTATTCAGTGTAGGCTATTATCCAGTATTGTACTAAACACTGGAGACTCTGGAATCAAAAGAATAGTCTAAAATCTCTGTTCTTGTAGTGCTTATTTTCCAGGGTGTGTACTTGTATGTGTATGCATATGTGTCTGGTAAGAGGGATGGGGCTTGGGGAGAGAGACAGACACTAAATGAGATAAATACACACACAAATATCTGCATATTTATACCTATATATGTATATTATATGGAGGTAAGTGCTATTTTTAAAAAAATCAAGCAAAGACCTAGAAATTATGGAAAGGAAAAGGTTTGGGGGAGGAAGCAGTTTTAAAATAAACCTTGAGGGGTGCCTGGGTGGCTCAGTGGGTTAAGCCTCTGCCTTCAGCTCAGGTCATGATCTCAGGGTCCTGGGACCAAGCCCCACATCAGGCTCCCTGCTGGGTGGGGAGCCTGTTTCTCCCCCTCTCTCTGCCTGCCTCTCTGCCTACTTGTGATCTCTGTCTGTCAAACAAATAAATAAATAAATCTTAAAAAAAAATAAAATAGACCTTGAAGTAGATTTCACTGAGGTGACATTTAAATGAACACACGAGGAAATGAGCCCTAGAGGTAACTGGGGCAAGATCTTTCTGACTATAATAATTGAGATCATAGGTTGTAAAGTATAACTATGTGAAGAGTTCAGGTAGGATGAAAGGCAAGATCATTAGAGGGGAATGGTCTAGGGTGTTGGTGGGCTTTGGCTACCTTTTATGTTTAATAGTACACTATTTTCCTTTAAGAAAAAACATGGCTACCTCATCATTAGACACAAAAATCATGTGGAATTGACCACTTTCACACATATAGGGATGGTCCCTGATCATGATCATCCTTGAGGCTACAGTGTTTTCATCTCTAATAAGAAATAATGTAATGAAAGTAAATATTTACATTTACATTTTGGGGACAAAGAGGAGTTTCATCCTTTTCCACAATAACTATTAGAAAATGTATTTCCCTGACCTGAATTCTATGTGTAAGATTACTTGAAGAAACAGGATGGCACTACCATAAAGAGCCAGCATGAAGTTTCAAGTACATTAGTGACATTCTAGGAAAGAGAAGATCTGTTATTGAGCTGCTAGATCAAGCCTTGCTTGAAGAACTACCTGTGAATATTTCAGTCTTGAGAGTTGTGTATATTCTTTCCATGATTAAGCTAATGGGAATCTTTAACAATGCGTGAAAATCTTATTCTGCAGAATATGACTATAGCCTCTGAAAGTAGCAAATGACTTAAAGATTGAAGATGGTATCAGAGACAGACTTAAAGAAGAGTATTACACTGTGTGACTTGGGAGGAAATTGAAACTTAATATTGGGCATATTTGGAGATAAAAAATTTAAAAGCAGGTTGAGTTAATGATAATAAAATAAATAAAAGCTTTAAGTAGTTTTTTAAAAGATTTTACTTATTTATTTGACAGACAGAGATCACAAGTAGGCAGAGAGGCAGGCAGAGAGAGCAGGAAGCGGGGTCCCCGCTGAGCAGAGAGCCCTATGTGAGGCTCCATCCCAGGACCCTGAGATCATGACCTGAGCCGAAGGCAGAGGCTTAACCCACTGAGCCACCCATGCACCCACTTTAAGTAGTTTTTTATAAGAGTTCAGGACATAGTACCCCAAAATATGGCACCTTTAGTATCTTTTAAAGTGACAGAGTTTAGCAGCAGAAGAGAAGTTTCTACTTTGACCTTCTCCCCATCCTATCCCCTGGAACAGATCATAAAACAAGTATGTGACAGGTGTCCATCCTGTACCTGAAGAAAAGAGCCATCCTTAGGTTCAAATCCAAAAGAGCCTTGAGAATGATCCAAATAAACAGGCTATAGTAAGTTTCTCCTAGTTTTTCCTTGACCGATTATTTTTCTCCATTATTTCTTCTATTATTATTCTCCATATTTTTCTCCATTTCTCCAACAACATGGAGTGTAGCATTGTTTTTGTTTTGTTTTTAAAGTTTTTTTTTTATTTATTTCTCAGATAGAGATCACAAGTAGGCAGAGAAGCAGGAAGAGAGAAAGGAAGGGAAGCAGGCTCCCTGCTGAGCAGAGAGCCCAATGCGATGCGGGCCTCCATCCCAGGACCCTGGGATCTTGATCTGAGCCGAAGGCAGAGGCTTTAACCCACTGAGCCACCCAGGCGCCCCTGGAGTGTAGTATTGTAATATGCAAAGTAGAAGTGAGTATAAACAAGACAAAATTCATGCTAGACATCATGAATAAATCCCAGAATAGTTATGATGATATGCTTATCAGAGAAAATACTAGCAAGTGACCTCAACTGAATCCACAATTTTGTGGGCACCTCTGCAATTATTCGCATGTTTTATTGTAAAATCGGCCTTGTTGCAAAGTATTCCTTTAAGACCAACATTCTAATTCAAATCATTTCTTATCTGTTGTTACTTTCACTGCCTGCAATTAATGGTATGCTTTGTTCAATATGTGTAGTCGATAAAATAATCTATTGTTTCATTGTAAACAATTTACAAATCCTTAAAATCTGTTAGAAAGTGTGAAGACAATTATTTTATCCAAAAAATTAAAAATGACTTCACATTGGAGTAGTAAAATATGAAACATTGTCCTCTACAGGCCAATTTCTACTTTTGAAATTAAATTTTCACATTAACAGGTTACACTGACACAAGGTATTATAGTCAATAATTAGTTATATTGTCAGTAAAAAAAATGATGTTAAACTTATTTAAATAATAGAGGGCGCCTGGGTGACTTCATTTGGTTAAGCATCTGCCTTAGGCTCAGGTTGTACTCCTTGGGTTGCTGGGACAGAGTCCTGATTGGGCTCTTTGTTCTGTGGAGAGCCTGCTTCTCTCTCTGCCTGCCACTTCCCCTGCTTGTGCATGCTCTTTCTCTCTGACAAATAAATGGATAAAATATTTTTAAAAATAGCAGTACTTTAATGACAAAAAATATATATTTATTTGGCAAAAATAATAGTTGCTGAGTTTTTTGGGGTTTTTTAAAAATGTGAATGATTACTCTTTAAGAGTACACTCTTAGATCTTTCAAAGAGATTTATAGGTCTGTTTTTCACAAATGATTTTGACAATAGAAGTTTTACCAGATTTGCTTATAAGTAAGTCCTAGAGATAACATTTCCTTTAGCCACTGTTCGATTCCCCTTTCAACTAGTTCATCATCAAGCCTTTTCTCATCAAGCCTTTTATCAAGGACAGAACTAGCAGCTCAGGCTCAACCACCATGAGCTGAGGTTTGTTCCTCGGATCCTTCTGTCAGCTCCCAACCCAAGACAGGGGTTATAGAAAGGAAGGGCATATTAAGATCTTCAGAGGGGATTTAAGGTGATACAAACAAACAAAATAAAGTGATACAAACAAATCTTCTGGCCTTGGCCTTGGGGGAGCTGTGAAAGTCTAGAGTGGTAGAGGGGAGAAGGGTGGAAATTAAACTGAAATATACATTTGGAAAATTTCCTCTAGATAAGTCTAGTGCTCCAGTGCTTTCTCAACTCTTCTGTCCATACATGAACCACAGTATTCATGAAGCAAGACTGTTTCAGTAAATACGACACTCTGCCAGATAATTTTTTTCCTGCTTTTCAGAAAGCTGACACTAAAACATCTTACATATATTCACTCTAGGCACTGGTGTGCATAGTTCTCATATTTAGTGCATTTGCTTTCTTCTCACAGCTGATTTTCTACATAAAATATTTCTATGCTGTCAAATAAAAAAACGAGCATAGAGAGGAGAGATTTTATTCAGAAGAATGATTACAATAAGGAGAGGAGTGTTGCAATCAAGGAAGGAAGATTATTGCAACAGGAAGAATGATCCCACATGAGATCTGAAGGCATCTCAGGAATCAGATAGAGACAAATTCTATTTTTTTTCTTGTATTTATTTACTTGAGAGGGAAAGAGAGTGAACAAGACTAGAGGTAGAAGGGAGAAGCAGAAGGAGAAGGAGAAGCAGGCTCCCTGTTAAGCAGGGAGCCCAATGCTGGGCTCCGCATGGGGCTCTATCCCAGGACTAGGGATCATGACCTGAGCAGAATACACATGGTTAACTGACTGAGCTACCCAGGTGTCCTGACATATTCTTTTTTTTTTTTTAAGATTTTTTTTTTAATTTATTTGTTAGAGAGAGAGCAAGCGAGCACAGGCAGACAGAGAGGTAGGCAGAGGCAGAGGGAGAAGCAGGCTCCCTGCCGAGCTAGGAGCCCGATGTGGGACTCGAT
>ML104717.1:7148-63013 GCA_003697995.1 Taxidea taxus jeffersonii | reverse complement strand
GTGTGTGTGTGTGTGTGTGTGTGTGTGTGTGTGTGTAGGAGAGACAGACAGGGTGAGAATGCAAGAGACTGGCGTATTTAGAGAAATGTAAGTAATTCTCTCTTGCCAGAGAAACAATGTTTAATGGAAGAACAATAAAGAGGTGAAGCTGAAGAAGACGTCAGGGACAAAACTAGGAAGGGTCTTAGAAAGTAGGTCAAGTTTCATTTGCAAACATACAGGGAGGTTGGTGAATTGAAGAGTGACATGATAAAATTGGTGTTTTCGAAAGGGGACCCTGGAAGCAGTAAAGAGAAGACATTGGAGTTGAGGATAGGCCAGAGGCAGAAAACTTGGAGGCTGTTGTAGAGAGCCACTCAGGAGCAAGGAAGATTTCAGAAGGCCAACAAGAGGATATTGTAATGATCTGCCTCTGCCCCCTCCCCACCCCCCAAAAATCTCCACTAAGGCTTAAGTGGCAAGAGATGAGAAGAGTATGTATCTTAGATAGATGAGCGAGACAGAATCCAAGAAAAGCTGTGTGGTAAGGAGTGCAGAAGGAAAACTACGGGAGTGATCGCAGGTCTGCTTACATGATTGGGTGTATGGTAGTTCCTTTATCAAGTGAGGGAGAAAAAAAGAAAAGGAAAAACAGTCATATTATTGGAAATGATGATAAATTTTATACAAGACATTTCAAGCTTACTTGTCTCAGGGGTAACTAAGTGGAATGTATAATGAGGAATCAGATATATGGTGTAGAGTTCAGTAAAGGGAAATCGGTGAGAGATGTAGATCTGTAAATCACTTGTGAAGACATGGTCATTGAAACCAGGGTTATAAAGAATATTACTTTGGAAGAATGAGTGACGACACAGCAAAGATGAGAGACCTTGCCGCTAGGACGTATAAAGAGCCAGATGTTGAATGGAGGTTTGTGGACCCACACTCTGGATTCTGAACCACTGTATGGTTTTGACTGTAACTTTCAATACTTACCTACAACTCAGTCTTAGAAATTACATTTCAAGAATCATGTTTGTGGGGTCTTTTCTCCACCACCCTAGCAAGAGAAACAATACTCCTGGGGATACTACTGTTCCTGTATATACCTTTATTGTAGGACTCAACATGCCAAATTGCATTTTGTTTTAAACTGGATATTGCTACTTATGGAGGGAAGAGACCTTGTCAAGACCTTGCATTTCCTGCACATGACAGAATTATTGTAGATACTAGTTGCCCAATGACATTTTGTTGAAGGAAATGTAAATAATGAAACTGGGCCCATAAGAGAGTACAAGCTGGATCAACGAGAGTACATTTTTGATAAGCTCATCTGATTGCCATGGCTTAAAATTTTGTACTAGCCTTAAATTGTTTTATACTCATGCTGTTTTACAGTTATGAAATTATCCACGAGCTTCTGGTCACCCCATATTCTCACTTTTTTTCCAGTTAAATATCGCTAGCATTTCTCCCATTAAAATAAAACTACAAAGTTCAGTAGAAATGCAACTTTGGATAATAGGAATAATAACAAACAGGCTGCCTAATTGGATTTCCTCATCCCTTACAAATGAAACTCTAGAAGATGGCAAAAGAAATATGATCCAACTCCTTTTATAGTTAATGTTCATAACTATGTTATTATCTCTTAATTTAGAATTATGAGTAATAATAATTCAATCTACTTTTTTGTTTGTGATGTGTTTTATTGTGGAAATTTGCAAAGGTTGGCCAATATGCTCATAAACCATAGGGTTTTCATTCATTTTTAAGAGTATTATCCAAATTACTATAGATAGGTCTTATTTCTTAAATTATATTAGAAATAGATATGTGTTCGTGTACCTGAGTCTGTGTGTGTGTTTTTGTATTTGTTGAGCTTCCCTAGAAGTCAGTATGGATTACAGCTGGGAGTAGTGTGTCAAAAATTGCTCGCTTATTCTTTCCTTCTGTGGGCATTAATTCAGACTATATTCCTCTGGAGCACTGACCATGTAATTTGTGTGATGTGAAAACGTGAATTTGACGTGCTCTTTACAACAGTAACAGTAATCCAATATAAGTAAGTATCCTAAGTACTAGCACACTAACTTACCAATATGTAATTTGCTTTGTGGAATTTGCTCCCATCATAGAAAGGTCGAGTTGGTCCAGAAAATGATCAAACTTAATGCAATGCCAAGGTGCCAACATGAAGAATGTCCTATAAGAAGGTAAAGGGAGAAGACACACACCCAAATTGTGGTCTAGGGAGATGAAATTCCTGAGCTGACCGGTGGTCATTCATTCAGATTGCATTTGTAGAATGTGGTGTTGGAACCATTCACCCTCTGCAGCCAAGCAAAAGGGAGAAGGGAAAAGATTAAGATTAGGTAAGGTGACATGTCTGTCACCCTTCTGTTCTTGTAAATTTGTGTTTTCGGTGTTTACTATATAGTTATAACTACTGCTCATAAGCGTAGTTTTTTTTTTAAGATTTTTTATTTGTTTATTTGACAGACAGAGGTCACAAGTAGGCAGCAAGGCAGGCAGAGAGAGAGGGGGGGAAGCAGGCTTCCCGCTGAGCAGAGAGCCTGATGCGGGGCTCTATCCCAGGCCCCTGAGACCATGACCTGAGCGGAAGGCAGAGGCCCAACCCACTGAGCCACCCAGGCGCCCCCATAAGCATAGTTTTAAAGCATATACAGTGCATACCGTCTGCCGACAGACGGTACTGAAATGGCTGCCAGGAAATTCACACCCGAATGGAGCGTGGTTGCTGTGCGTCATGCATGAAGGCGACGCAATGCATCTATACTCAGCTGGGCCTGGGCCCCGAGCTGTTTTTCTCGTTGTGGTGATAGATTTGATGGTTTGTCCGCACTTTCGCACCCACTCTGCTTTGTGGCCAAGGGCACATATTTTGTGGACAGCTGGTTGAGGCTAGTGGTGAAGTCTGTGGCCATGGAACAGAGCAATTCAAACTGGCCAAACCCACAACTTTGGCCTCGCTAGGACTGTGCTCCAACCGACAGAGCTGACGGGTGGCAGCCGCACGTGCTCTGAGAGCATTCCAAGATGCGCCCATCAGATACCAACTGGGCACAGATGCATCCTTGTTTGTTTGCATTGAGGCCAAAGAAAGCTGCACATAGTGGTTTGGCTTTTCTTAAACATCCATCAGAATTGCCTGCCATTTCCCATGTTTATGGCTAAACGGGGCTCAAGCCATCAGGCTCCACTTCTGACATGAGGTTTTTATCAGTGGAAAAATGGAAGCAGATGATTCCATCATCTTCTTAAGTGGTGACATGGGGCGATGCTGACATCATGTGAAATCTGTGTTGAAACCACCTTACTATCCACCAATTATTTCCTGAAAAAAAAAAAAAAAAAGAATGTCTTTAGAATTTTACATAAGCTTTTCTGCAAGGGCTGAGTCTAAAATATGCAGTTGGGGACCTTTCTTCTTGGAAAGTGCTTTACCTTGGTTTCCCGCAAATTTGATCCTCATGTGCTTATCATGAACAGGTTGGAGGTAAAAACAAGGACTGAATTGCCTTAAAACAGAGATTCTTAGCCTTACATACACACTGGAAGCATTTGGGAACTTGAAGAAGCACTGATGTGTGATCGCAGTGGTCTTGTTCTGGGGAGGTTCAAAAATTCTCCAGGTGACTCTTCAGTTCAGTCCTGCTGTAGACTCCTGCTTTAAAATTTAGGAGCAAGAGGAACGAACAACAGTACTACTCTGTATTTTGCTTTTGGCAGAGTGCTTTCAGATTCCCCATGAACTTAACTAGTTAACACTACTTCCATATATACATTCTACATGACATTATATCAGCCCTAGAATCTATGCGGTATTGTCTAAACACCTGTTTTTCACCTTAGAGAAAAAGGCCAGTGTTCCCTAAATAAGTGCAAAGTCTTATGAAATTTGTTAGGCTTTAGATTTCAGGCCTATGACTCAACTGGGATCCATTGTAAGTTAATTCCAGATATCGCA
Organism: Taxidea taxus jeffersonii; assembly: GCA_003697995.1. Lineage (NCBI taxonomy): Eukaryota > Metazoa > Chordata > Mammalia > Carnivora > Mustelidae > Taxidea > Taxidea taxus. Next base: position 59,037 of record ML104717.1, on the reverse strand, counting down.
TGTATGTATGTATGTATATATTTTTAGAAATTATATTTAGAATAATTCATTGTCAGTGGCTTCCTGCTACTTTTCCTATTTTTTTTTTTTTTTTTAAAGGGAGTAAGTGAACTGACTTGTCCAGGTAAGAAAATGGATTCTCAATTGTCAGCATTATCTCCTGGGCAGCTTGGTGGTTATGGCTGCTCATCTTCTGTTTTAGGGAGATAGGAAGGTTTATAAACCATCACCATTTTATTATTTTTTTCTTTAAGCTTTTTTATTTAAACATATAATGTAACCCCACCACCCTCTCCCAACCCCTCTCCCCCCCACCCCCCTCAGTTTGTTTTATGACATTAAGAGTCTCTTTTGGTTTGTCTCCCTCCCGATCCCATCTTGTTTCATTTTTTTCTTTTCCTACCACCTTAACCCCCACCCCCATTGCATCTCCACTTTCTCATATCAGGGAGATCATGTAATAGTTGTCTTTCTCCAATTGACTTATTTCGCTAAGCATAATACGTTCTAGTTCCATCCATGTCGTTGCAAATGGTAAGATTTCATTTCTTTTGATGGCTGCATAGTATTCCATTGTATATATATATATATATATACCACCTCTTCTTTATCCATTCATCTGTTGATGGACATCTAGGTTCTTTCCATAACTTGGCTATTGTGGACATTGCTGCTATAAACATTCGGGTACACGTGCCCCTTCGGATCACTATGTTTGTATCTTTAGGGTAAATACCCAGTAGTGCAATTGCTGGGTCATAAGGTAGCTCTATTTTCAATGTTTTGAGGAACCTCCATGCTGTTTTCCAGAGTGGTTGCACCAGCTTGCATTCCCACCAACAGTGTAGGAGGGTTCCCCTTTCTCCACATCCTCGCCAGCATCTGTCATTTCCTGACTTGTTCATTTTAGCCATTCTGACTGGTGTGAGGTGGTATCTCATTGTGGTTTTGATTTGTATTTCCCTGATGCCCAGTGATGTGGAGCACTTTTTCATGTGTCTGTTGGCCATCTGGATGTCTTCTTAACCATCACCATTTAAAAAAGATATTCTAATTTTGGTCAGGAAAAAAGAGTAATTAGAATGTCATATTGACACCTAACGATGGCCTTCCTGAGTAATGAATGACCATGTCAAGCACCATATTAAAAATTTATTCCTATTAGTTAATCCTACTCTTTTCATTCAGATTCCCAATACTCCATGAGAATTCAGTGTTCTTGCTCTTATTTTATAGGTTAATAAATTGGAAGTCAGGAAGATTAAATAATCTGTGTAGATCACACAGCCAATGTATAGCCAAGATAGGTTTAATTCTATGCCTGCCACACTCCAAAACTAAATCCTGAAGTCAGATCACTCGGATAATGATTGGTGTGTGATAGCAGCTTGCATCCTAGTGACAGAGGAGAGGATTGAGAATAGAAGTGGATAGGACATTTTTGTTCAATTTCTTACCTTTCTCTTTAATGGAGTAGATGAATTTCGTTGCTTGGAAGGCATAGAAGGATATTATTTAGTTAATGAAAAATGCTTGACAACGTATTCTGTGTTTCAGTTCCTATATATGATCTCATTTATTTAAAGTCTGAAATTGAGACTGTACCAGCAAATGTTCACATAATAGCAAGGGATTAAAATATTTGGCTATGTCTCATTAGTATAGACCCCTACACAGGATGCATAGTAGTAGCAATAATAGCTAATATTGGCAAGATGATTTCCAATTTGCAGAGTACTTTTGCACAGTCCTTTCATAACTCACTAGGCACTTACTTAAAAAGCACAGAAACATAAGAAAAGACACTTGAAGTTCAGTTGTGTCATTTTTCATTTTATAATGTTGACCTTATGAAGTACTCCTTTTGAACTTCTACTTACTTACTTAGTAATTTTAAGGGGTGTTTGAAATTTCCAAGTCCTAATAGGGCAAGCAAGTAGAAATCTCCCTCTAGCTCAGGTGCAGTGTATGAGAATTTCTGCAACTTGCCTGATAGGTCATAAGCCACAAGTAAAGGAGCAAAAAATTGAAACTTCATTTTTCTCCCCTGTATCTCCATATGTTCTTGATCTACTCTGTCTTGGATGATCTTTTTTAAACAAAATCAATAGATCACAAATTAAATATGCATTATAGGTCTTGGGTGATCACTGCAAAAGTAACCTTGTATCACAAAATGGCCACGTTATTTGGCTCATTTAATAGTTTCTGTGCAATAAAATTACACGGAGTTTGACTCCTACATTACACATTCAAAAGTTCAAGTATGGACATATTTATTTACTACAGGAAATTGGGGTCAGTCAGATTCTCAAGGTCCTCTTCATCATAAGAAAAAGAAATTCTGAAGAGTTTTACTTGGCAAGTTTAATGGACATCTTTTAAAACATCAAATTATAAACATATTTTATTCAAAAACACTACTCGTGTTTCCAAAACTATTTCATGTGTCCTTATTTGATAGAAAGGCACAGAAATGATTAGAAGTCTCTAAAAATAGAAAAATATTAAATTCAATGTTCATTTGAAAATGAAATCCAGTAGTTTTCCTCCAGACAGTTTTTTTTTTCCAGACAGTTTTTGATACAAGAAAGTCAGGTAGCTTCGTTTTTAACCTGGAAGCTCTAAGACACTATATGGTTTTACTTTTTTTTAAATGGTGAACTCAATTTGAAATTATTTTATTTACTTAAAAGTTGCACATTTGTATATAACCCTTAAGGTGTTAAAAGTTTTTTAAAATACGTATTTCAGTTGTTTGCCCCACAGCATGAGTATCCTATGTGATATCATTAAGAAGTCATCGATTATTTAAAGTGATAGGGAACTCACTACCCCTTTAAGCATCCCATTCCACCATTAGAATTGTTCAACAGTTCCTCCTTATATTGAGCCAATATTATTTCCCAGGACGTTCCATCTTTATTTGTACTTGTTTTTGTCTGTAAGACCAGACAGACTCAGTCTTTTAGGTCTCCTAATGGATAGTTTTTTAAATGTCTTAAAACAAAAACCATGCCCTCTCTAATTTTCTTTACTGTATTTTAGCATGAATTGTGGTTATAATTATACAGCTATTTACAGAATTTACTGATTTTACATATACTTACCATTCTAGAGTGTTAAGATCCTTGGAGTAGGAGCCTTACCTCTTGAAATCAAAGTTAAATTCCTGAATCTCTGTGAATTCTCATAGGAATCTCTATGCCTACCACATAGGATGTACTCAGAATATATTTGTTGGGGCGCCTGGGTGGCTCAGTCAGTTAAGTGCCTGCCTTTGGCTCAGGTCTTGATGTTGGGGTCCTGGGATTGAACCCTGCGTCGGGCTTCCTGCTCAGTGGGGAGTCTGTTTCTCCCTCTTCTTCTGCCCCTCCCCCCAGCTCGTGCACTCTCTATCTCAAATGAATAAATAAAATCTTTAAAAAATATATATATATAGAGAGAGAATTAAATTAATGAACTGTGCTGGATTACATTTTTGTTTCCAAACGTTGAATTGTGCTTGCTGCAGGAAGGTTATATATCCTAATAACACTTGACTGTCTCCTGTGCCAGCATTATCCTTCTTGCTCACTGACATGGGACCCATGTCCCATCTGAGCAGATGTTCAGGAAGCCCTGGCTGTGTCCATCAGCATTCTTGCTCTTTCCCCCTGCCATAAAACTGGCATATCCCAGTAGGGGCGGCCCTTGAGCTTAGATCTTACAGAACACCAGCAGCCCACTCCAGTCTGGAGCAGAGCTGCGATGGACCCTATGTTGTGGGACATACCAGGAGATCCTGGGCCTACCATTATGTGATGATGATGATGATGATGATGATAATAATAACAATAACAAATAATAATAATATACACATAGTCTATATTTCACATAATACGATATCTATCACCATGTAATATATGCATACATAATATCATATTTGCATATATATGCAGTAAAATTAATATGAATGTTCTAGCATCGTGCCTTGCTTCAGTACCGAATTATTTGATTTCCATTTAAAAGAAGTGAAAATCTCTCGCCTTGTGGCCACAGGATGGTATTTATTTGTTTCCAGTCTTCTTGTGATCCCTTCACAAGTCTAACAGTTGAATTCTTTTGCAATTCTCCAAGTACCTCGAGAGCTCGGCCTCTCTTACAGGGTAGAGGATTATCACTAGAATTATTAACACTATATAATGCTCTCTTACTGATGTTCGCTTTGTTTTTCAATACGTAGAAATTGTACTCAAGAGGAAATTGACAGGATTGCTAATCTTTCCATTATTCTTTAACACTGGACTGAATAAATAAATGCAGGAACTATGGAAGGACTTACGTGCTTTGCCTCCATAATCCTGATGTAGGGACTTGCCCTACAAACACTGCACACAAGAAGAATGATCTATAGAGGATGATGCGATTCACATGGTACATAATAAAATATGAGAAAGTAAGAAAGAAATTAAGGTAAATGCATATTAAAAGTCAGTGGTTAAGTAAATTATGGAACATTAACTGAATGCAGCTCTAGTCTTATGGTTATACCATAACCACTTATTAAATGACTGTAAATGCCATTTTAAAATTTTGGCAAAATCCTTGTATAACAAAATCACCATACTACATTGACTTTCTAGTCTTAAGGCTGTTGCTTGCAGCATTGCCCAGGCCACTGGTTTCTTTTGTTGTTTTCCTTATTATGTGTTTAATTTCTTTTTTTATTATTAACATGTAATATATTATTTGTTGCAGGGATCTGTGATTCACCAGTATTACACAACACACAGCACACACCACAACACTTACCTTCCCAATGTCCATCACCAAGCCACACCATCTCTCCCACTCCCCTCCACTCCAGCAGCCCTCAGTTTAAGAGTCTCTTATGGTTTGTCTCCCTCTCTCGTTTCATCTTGTTTCATTTTTTTCCCTCTCTTCCCCTATGATCCTCTGTTTTGTTTCTTAAATTCCACATATGGGTGCACCTGGGTGGCTCAGTGGGTTAAAGCCTCTGCCTTCGGCTCAGGTTATGATCCCAGGGTCGTGGGATTGAGCCCCGCATGGGGCTCTCTGCTCTGCGGACAGCCTGCTTCCTCCTCTCTCTCTGCCTCTCTGCCTACTTGTGATCTCTATCAAATAAATAAATTAAAAAATCTTTAAAAAAAAAATAAATTCCATATATGAGTGAGATCATATAATTGTCTTTCTCTGATGGACTTATTTTGCTTAACATAATACCCTCCAGTTCCATCCACATCGTTGCAAATGGCAAGATTGCATTTTTTGATGGCTGAGTAGTATTCCATTTGTGTGTGTGTGTGTGTGTGTGTGCGCGTGCGCTCGCGCGTACGCGTGTGTGTGTGTGTGTACCACATCTTCTTTATCCATTCATCTGCCATTGGACATCTGGGCTCTTTCCATAGTTTGGTTATTGTGGACATTGCTGCCATAAACATTGGGGTCCATGTGTCCCTTCAGGTCACTACATTTGTATCTTTAGGGTAAATACCCAGTAGTGCAATTGCTGGGTCATAAGGTAGCTCTATTTTCAATTTTTTGAGGAAGTTCCATACTGTTTTCCAGAGGGGCTGCACCAGCTTGCATTCCCACCAACAGTGTAAGAGGGTTCCCCTTTTTCCACACCTCACAAACATCTTTCATTTCCTGACTTGTTAATTTTAGCCATTCTGATTCGTGTGAGGTGGTATCTCATTGTGATTTTGATTTGTATTTCCCTGATGCCGAGTGACGTTGAGCACTTTTTCATGTGTCTATTGGGCATTTGGATGTCATCTTTGGAGAAACATCTGTCTACAGTCATACCACCCTGAATGCGCCCCATCTCTTCTGAGCTTCCATCTCTTCTGAGCTTGGAAGCTAAGCAGGGTTGGACCTGGTTAGTACTTTGATGGGAGGCCACTGGCTTCTGAAAAGGTGCTTTAGGAGACCCTCAGGTCTCAAGGAAAGACCTACGGTCTTACTCGTTTATATATCCTCCTTGTGTGACAGAATAAACTCAGTCCCCTGAATGGAAATAGAAGATCCCTGTGGATTTGAACAATGTTCATTGTATCCCATAGTGTTTGGCCTTTGCAAAGGGGAGTAACAGGGAGACTGTTGCCGTCACAGTAATTGCTTCTGTGGGTGGAGGAAGACTCTCACCCACCTCCCTGCCCCTCTCAGCCCCTTCCCATCTCCAGGGAACACCCTACCTCACATCTGTCTGCAAAGTTAGGAAATACACCTTTCTCAGTAAATAATATGTGACTCCAGTGTGGGTGCCCTGTAATGAACATGTACAAAACCTGAGACCAGGGCACCTGGGTGGCTCAGTTGGTTGAGCGGCTGCCTTTGGCTCAGGTCATGATCCTGGAGTCCCAGGATTGAGTCCCACATCAGGCTCCCAGCTCCATGGGGAGTCTGCTTCTCCCTCTGACCTTCTCCCCTCTCATACTCACTCTCTCAAATAAATAAATAAAATCTTTAAAAAAAAACAAAACCTGAGACCATAACCAGTGCTTTTTATCTTATTTGTTTGTTGTCTTGCCTGGATTGTATACTTAGCTGTTTGAATCAAGCTCTTGGTATTCAACACGAAGGCAGCTAGTCATTAAATGGGATCCTGCTTCTCACTACAATCCTGCGAGATCATCCTGGTTTCGCTACAACTCTCTGATCCATCTATGAGACCCAAAGCCGTTCCTAGGTCAGATTCTCCTAAGCATACTTCGGAGTCAACAAAGGAATTTTGTTTGAATCCAGGCTACAGGACATGAAATAAATGTTCCTGAAAGAAAGTTCTCTTCCTTCTTGTTTTGGTTCAGTGCGTCCTGCACTTTAACTCATGCCTCTGGTTCTAGAATTTGGCGCTGACTCTCACAGTGTTAAGCATCTGGGCTTTCAGACTTTTCAGAATGCTATATACTTTAGGAAGGTCAGCACTTTGTAACAATTTTCCAAAGAAAACAGTCTTTGTTGCCATAACCTTCTTGTATAACCAAGTTCACAGAGCCTGGAAGCATTTTGTAATTGTATTGAAACAGCAAAAATTGCCCTGGGGGACCACCCAAGGGACAGGGATAAATTGATTACCTCCATTAAGTGATCTTCAAGCATCAAATTTTAGTAGAAATGTTGGGGAGTAAGCAATCACTTAGAAAAGAGGTTGCCTGAGGTCTGAGAGTGCAAGTTGGCCTATATTTAATAACTGCAAGGTCATTGCATGAAATCAGTAAGAGGAAGCAGAGAGAAGTGGGTATCTTATTTCCATACTGTGCTCTGATGGTTGGTGATGTCAGCAGACCTTCAAAATGGAATGATTGCCTTTAAAATATCATATCATCTTGTTAACGAGAAGGGAGATCAAAGAATTTACTCCAATATCCAGTCATGACACTATAATTTAAAAGTGCTTTGCAATGATTCCCATCCCAGGACCTCAAATTCTTTTTCTTAATTAATTTCATTCATTGAAACTGCTCAGAGGGCCAGAGATTTTTATGGCTCTCTTGCAAGGAAGTCAGGTTACATGCAGGGAATTCTCAATTATGCACGCTAATAATGGGGGAGATCAGGAGTGCAGATTATCTTGAATAGTGGATAATCCAAAAATCCTCTCTGTTGCCCTTCGGAAGGAATGGCATTATTGTTATGCATTGTTGTGGTTGCTGCTGCTGCTGTTTTGTTTCTTGCCATGAGGCATTTTGCCAGGAGCAGGATACTACCAGAAGGGACCACAATGCCAAATTAACCAAATGCCGGGTCAGAGGGTGGCTCGGGAACATCCCGAATGGCAGCAGAAAGGATGCCCAGTATAAGGCATGCCATAAATCGAAGGAAAACAAACACATATAAATCTCAAATTTGTATTGTCGGGGAGAAAAGTAATCTTTCCACTTTTTCTCTGCCGTATGTACAACCTGGCTATTTACCTTTGCTAAAATGACGAGGAAAGAAAATCAAATGAACAGGAGTTGTCATTGCAAATGTGAAATGCTGAAATTTTTAAAAAATGTCTTCAATTTGTAAAGTAGATAAAAGTAGATATTTGGGGCCAGGTAAAACCTGGTTCGGCTTATTATTCAGGGATTTGTTTTTGCTCATGTTTTTGTTTTTTGTTTTTTTTTTTTTTTAGATTTATTTATTTGAGAAAGAGACAGTGAGAGAGAGCATGAGAGGCTAGAAGGTCAGAGGGAGAAGCAGACTCCCCGAGGAGCTGGGAACCCGATGTGGGACTCGATCCCAGGACGCTGGGATCCTGACCTGAGCCGGAGGCAGCTGCTTAACCAACTGAGCCACCCAGGCGCCCCTTTGCTCATGTTTTTAAGTGGGATCAGCAGCTAATTTGTTGAGAAGAAAGTGTGAAAAGAGAGTTAAAGCATATACTTTGGCTGAAAAACCCCAGAGCGTCCCAGGTATTCGGGCACCCTGTGAGCCCTGGAAGGAAGCAGCTTTGTCTTGGTCATCCTAAACACAGTCCATCTCTACAGCAGGCTTCCTGAGATGGACACACCAGCAAATATGCAGAATGCCTTCCACGTTCCAGTTGCCGTGATGACGAGGCTTAGGAGCAAGAACACTTATTCATTCATCTATCCGTCTATCCATTCATTTCTTGACCTCCTCTATACAAAACACTGTTGACAGGTGAGGGATACTATGTACAATACAGCTCCTCTCTGAGCGTATCATCCACCCGGTAATATAGGATATTTCATATGAGAAGCAACTAACTTGCATCAAGTTTCAATGATAGGTAAATTCTGTAGTCAGGGCGAGGAGTGGCTTTTGGGGACAGACCATCCACATTCTGCCTGAGAATGTGAGAACTTTGTGAGAACTTTGGCTAACTCCCTTCATCCTCATCAGGACCCCGTGGGAGAGGGTTATTGCTCCAGCCCCCAAGCGTAAAAATGGGTGCTCAGGCTGTAGATCCTCTCAGGCGTTCAAGTGCCAGCAGGGTGTGCCCCATCTCCAGGAAACGGAAGTAGAAAGGGGTGAGGAAGGAGACAGGGATGCAGATATAAAAAGAAGTTGCCCCAGTTGGGGGTGGAGGGGAGGCTATAATTTGTATATGGAGGTAAATATTTAAAAAGAGAAATCCTCCATTACAGCACCTGAAGGGAAAACAATCAACTAAAATTGTACAGACACTAAATGGGCCAGGATGAGGGACTGCCGCTCTAGCCTTTTCTGGGCTCACAATCTTGCAACTCTGAGTCTAGGTTGGTTTCTTCATCCACTGAGCAGGCTACCTCATGGGTGATTGAAAGGTTCACATTATACTCTATATTAGAGTGTTTTAAAAGTGACACAGTAAATGAAATATCTTAAATAAATTGGCAAGCGCTTTTACTGAACATATTTCTTAGCCATACCTTAATTCACTAAGCCAGATAGCTCTAAATTAGGATAAGCCATGATCATTTTATGATGCCGTTATAGCTGCCACTGAGAAGTGTTAGTTCATCAAGTACAGCTTTGAAATGGCCTTTTCTAAATCCATTGGTCCGTATTATGTGGTGCAGCTGATAAAGAGAGCTGCATATTCTGATGTGGTATCATAAGTCCCCCAGTCTGTATCTATTGAATTTGACTGTTGGATAACTGAAGACAGAAAGAGCTGAGCTGTTCAATGTTGTCAGCACTGGATAAAGAAATAGGTAATTTCATTTAAAAAATTACCAACAAGTGTTACAAAATGATTCATTCCATTGCTTTTTTTAGGCCCAGCGATCATGGTACAAAATTTTGCATCATATTATCTTTTCCAGTTGCAGAAATGTTAAAAGCATTTTCTCCACGTATTTAACCTTTGCTAGCCACCCTCTACGTGATGCAACATCAAAGGAATTCCTTTGGGAAAAACTAGATAATCAGGTTTGTGAGGGAAGAACTTTCATATGTCACCATTACTTACTTCACTGTAGAGAAGTATAATTTTGTAACCAAGAAAGAATCAAAAAAGATAGGACAGAAATCCTTTTTAGCCAGGTTCTTAAAACTGACCCAAACTATGTTAGATTTTTATCTTCCATGACAAATCAGGTGTCAAGGTGAATTTGGATACCACTTCATTGACTAAACTCCTCAGTTAGATGACAACCAAACGATATGCTCAAGTTCCTATAATTTAACAATATAGAAATAAAGGCTTTGAATCTCTTATTTTCCTCCACAATCCTCTGTCCATTTCAGCGTTGGAGGAAAGAGGAATCTTACTATGAATGCTTTTGAGAACAAAGCATCAGCCTTTTTATTAGAGACTGGGAATTTAGCCCATTTATACATAAATACCTCAGTGTCAGGTACATCAATGTCTGATTTTTTTTTTCTCTTTCATTCCTGTAAAACTTTGATGTTTATAATAGTGTCACCATCAAACACAGAGATTACTACTGGTGCCAAACTGGTTGGAATAGAACTTCATCTCCACTAGGTGAGGATGCTTATTGTAGAAAGTGATATCTTTTGTCTTTTTTTTTTTTTTTAGATAAAGCAATGTCTTTTAAGTACACTGAGTTTATTGAAGCATAGTTGATTAAGACAATGTCAAGCTCAATTATTATTATTATTTTTTTAAAGATCTTATTTATAAAGATCTTATTTATTTGACTCAGAGAGATCAGAAGTGGGCAGAGCAGCAGGCAGGGGTGAGGGAAGCAGGCTCCCCACTGAGCAGAGAGCCCGACTCGGGGCTCGATCCCAGGACCCTGGGATCATGACCTGAGCCGAAGGCAGAGGCTTAACCCACTGAGCCACCCAGGTGCCCCTCTTTTGTCTTTTGAGACTAGGTGGTGATTACCTTACAAATGTTAAATGCATAGCATCTACAAATATGGGCACTTTACTATGACTTCACTGCAATTAGGTCACCTGAAAATGTGAAGCTATTTTGCACTTCTGGATAAAAATAACCTGATTTTTATTTTTGCACTCTCTAGAACACTTTCAACTATGTTACCTCTGTGGTATAGTTAGGTGTATGCTCCAAAACAAAACCAAACCAAAAAGAAGCAGAAGATCACGCAACTACTAGAAACTTTCCCTAAGTTTTATGTAAATGTAAGTGATGTGGCAACATCCAGAATAGATTTCAGAGTGTCTGGAAATTTGTCTAGAATATTTATGCTTGGGCACCTGAGTAGTTCAGTTGGTTAGGCCTCTGCCTTTGGGTCAGATCATGATCTCAGGGTCCTGGGATAGAACCCGGTTGCATGGTGGGTCCCCTGCTCCATGGGAAGTCTGTTTCTCCCACCCCCTCTGCCTCTCTGGCCGCTCTCTCTCACTGAAATAATTTAAAATTTTGAAAAAAAAAAACCTCTTAGAATATTTATAGTCACTGTATCCTACCACTTTCTTGAATAACAATGAAAATATCTATTATAAAGATCAATAGCTGTAGAAATGGATAGTATTGGAATATGATTTAATTTTATGGATTAATCATATTTTGTCTTTTAATGGCTACTACTTTAACATGTTATTTTTTAGTGGTAATCACCACTGAGATATAGATTATAGAAAGGTTCTAATTTTCATGCATCTTGCTAGCAGTTTTTAACATCAGGAGGCCCCTAGGTTTCCTGTTTACTTATTAGACATTTAGGCAGACATGATGAAGTAGAATCTCAACAAATGCATGAATGCTGACCACATCCCAGAGATGCTGGGAATAAGACTCATGAATGTAAATAAAATAGGAGCCATGAAAGCCACTCTAAAAAGGCGGGGGGGTGGGCATAGAGTACAGTTGGGGTAGGGAGAGAAAGGTGGTGCCGAGGGATAGGAAATAACTTATCTGGAGGTTAAAGGATGGTTAGAAGATATTGACTCCTATTTAGCAAGGGGGGAAAAAAACATTTTTTTGTACAGTACTGGGTGGGCTTCCTCAAATCCCCTTTCCCTGTTCCTTGGGGAACTTCTTGTAGTTATTAAAAATGGGGAATGACTCATGGTCAGGAGCCAGCTCTGTTCTGTACTCACAAAGGATAGACTTTTCCAACAAGCTGGAGCTACTTAAAGGCATGGCCCACTGAGAGGTAACATCATGGAGCTGGGCATGGGGAAGAAAAGAATAAAGATGAGAGCCCAGGAAAAAATAATAGAAGGAGTCAAGTGGGACACCAGGGGAGACAAAATGATCAAACAGCTTCTTGAAAGCAATACCTATGCTACTGAATATGTGGGAAAAAGAAAACTTCTGGAAACCTTGAGGACCCAATGATTATCACACTATGCAGGTTTTTTTCACTGTCTGTATGATCCAATTGAAGAACTAAAATGCTAAAACTTGTTATTATGTGTCATTTGGTTGAGACCAAACTGTCATTTTTAAAAGTCTGGGAATCCTTGCTAAAGCAATACATTATTCTTGCCTATGCTTATCTCACTTAGAAGTTCATGCAGAGTATAGTGTTTAAGAGCACAGAATGAAGAAATGTAAGATATGAGTTTGAATCAGCTCTACCATTTATTATCTGAGTGGTGATAGGTAAATTACTTAAATTCTTTTGACCTCAGTCTTCTCTTTTGCTAATTGAGATAGTAGTCCATTCCTTGCCAGGTTGTTCAAAGGTTCTCTTACATGATGTATGTACAACTTTCAGCATAGTGTTCGGTGCTAGGTGGACTCAGTGTATGGTAGAACTAGATAATGCAAATAAAAAAGCAAAAATGTTAATGTTACAAAATGATCAAACTTTTAGCAGATTCCACACAAGTGATCAATGTGTTCTGTTGCCCTGGAATGATTTCTTTTTTTATTACTTACTTAACCCTTTGGCTCTCTCCCTGTTTTCTTTCTTCTAAGTAGCATCCAATGTGATCTTTTAAAAATGGAAAGCAGCATGCCTGAGTGGCTCAGTTGGTTAAACGTCCTTCTCTTGATTTCAGCTCAGGATATGATCTCAGGGTCATGAGATCAAGCCCCCCTGCTTAGGATTCTCTCTTTCTCTGTCTCCCTCCCATGCTCATTCCTGCATGCACTCCCTCTCTCTCGTTCTCTAAAAAAAAAAAAAAAAAGGGCAAGGCAGATCATGAGACACCACAGAATAAGTCTCTCCCCAGTCTTCCCATTGCACTCATAATATATCCAGTCCCTTACTGTGAACTGTGTCTACCAGCTTGCTCTCCGCCTCTCCTTCTGTTTTCTGAAGATAGGTTTCTTTTCACTTCTCAAACACATTAAACAAGTTCTCCTTTTAGGATATTGGCTGTAACCATTTCTTCTGCCTAGAATGTTCCTCCAGTGGCAACTGAAAGTTGATGTGATTTGCCATACTGATTTTAGCTTCGTGTAGGATTTCTCAATCTCTGTACTATTAACGTCGTGACCTGGGTAATTTTTTGTTGTTGTGGGGGAGGGGATCCTGTGCTTTATAGGATATTCAGGATTATCCCAGGACTCTCCGTCTGCTAGATACCAGCAGCAGACCTCTTTTCACCCCTAAGTTTTACTGAGAAGAATGTTTCCAGGCACTGCTAAATGTCCTGTTGGGGGGGCGAAATCCCCCCACCCCGCCCCAGCACATCACTGTCTTCATGTCACTTTCTCAGAGAAGCCTTTCTTTAGTTTTCAACCAAAGGTAGCCCCTGTGTCCCTATCCCTACCATCTATCCCACGCTATTTACCATAAAGCCCTTTAATCGCCATTGTTTCTCAATGATTTATTTGATTTTTATATATCTTCCCCAATGCAGTAAGTGTCTTAAAAGCAGAAACCATACCTGACTTATTTACAACAAGGTTGTAATAAATACCTTCATACGTAAGTATATACATATCAGTTGAACAGATGGATCGATGAAGAAGTGTATGCAGGACCCAAACTGCAGCTTAGTTTTATAAATCCCACCTCTACACATGATTTTACGTTAGCAATTTAAAGATTAAATTTTATTTGACAAGTACTGTGTACTTCCTGTTATCCTAGTTGCTTTACAATTCAGTGGTCAATGGGACAGAAGAGACTTAAATTAACTCTAAAAAGTCATTAATGGGCATTTTAAGGCTGCAAGGTAGAGAGACACAAAGAATATTTTTGATAATATGTACTTGTTGCAGGTATCGTGTGAAAGGGAGGGCTATTCTCTCATTAGTCCTTAATTGTATATTTCTTCTCAGTCCTAGACTTTTTTCCCAGAACATTTGCATAGTTAATCCCAAAGCCGAATTAGGTTTGCCTTTCCTAGTCCATTTGGAATAGTTTTATATATGTTTGTGGGTGTGTGTGTACATATACATGTGCATTTAAAAATGGGCATGATGGGAATAACACCTGAAATATACCTACATCACATAAACATGTCATTTTGTTGTCTATGTGCTCTGTATAAGTAGGATCTTACTCTAAATAATGTCAACCATTTGTTTTTTGTTGCATTACAATATATGTTGGAGAGTTTCTGCATTAGTTTATCGAAATCTACATTGCCCTTTCAGAGTGTTTAGTAGAGTTTGATATTTTATGGCTATGTTAACTATATTTATTTAATCATTGCATATTGATTTAGTTTATTTACAGTTTTCATTATTATAAGACTTTATAAGTTTTTATGTGTATTATTTCTATAGAATATGTATCTGGAAGAAGAATTATTAAATAGAAGCATAGGCACCTGCATTTTAATGCAATTCCTAATACTTTTCTAACAAGTTAAGTTTCTTTCTGTACCAAGTTAATATGTATGTATGTGTATGTGTGTGTATATACATACACTCATATATTAGCTATGAATCCATATATGTTATATCTAGGTCCCAAACAAATTCACCTTGTTACTATTTTTTAAAACTCTGAATACGATTATTTTCCCACAAAGACGTTTCCTTTTCTTTTAAAATTTGGAAAACCTTTTAGTCTTTTTTTTTAGAGATATTTATGTTCCATGTTTCATTATTTCATTTAGGCCTTCACTGGTCTAAGTTAATTTTTCCTTATAATTATTTTTAAATATTTCTATAGTTTTTAATATTTGTGACTAGCTAATCCTATAGAATTTGTTCCTTCTGTATAGTGTGAAGTGAGAATTTAACTTTTTTTTAAAAAATGGGCAGTCTTGGGGCACCTGGGTGGCTCAGTAGGTTAAGCCTCTGCCTTTGGCTCAGGTCATGATCTCAGGGTCCTGGGATCGAGCCCCGCATCGGGCTCTCTGCTCTGCAGGGAGCCTACTTCTTCCCCCTCTCTCTCTGCCTGCCTCTCTGCCTACTTGTGATCTCTGTCTGTCAAATAAATAAATAAAATTTTTAAAAAATGGACAACCTTAATTATTAGACTACCATTCATAGGACAGTGCATAATTTTCCCTCAGACTTTAAAAACAGCATTCAATATACACAAAATTATCAAGCCTGTGAAGGTTTTTATCTTCCGGAAGTCTTATGTTTAACTGATCTGTGTGATTCTGTGCCAGTATCACCCCATTTTATTAAATGTGGCTTTATCATGTACTTTGACATTAGGTAAAATTTTCCTGCCATCCATCTCCCAGTTAAATTTTTAGTTAACTAATCTAGTATTTTTTCTCTTCTGAATGAATTTTAGAATCAGTTTATCAGAATTGATTTAAAAATTCTTCAGTCTTATATTTCTTTTAGTATCAAAAATATAATTTTTGTATAAATGGTAACAAAACTCTTATAAATGTAAGTACAAAATAATGTCCAATACTGGCTAAATTCTATTACGCCTCATAAACTGAAACACTACTTGTAGCAATTTGGACTGTGGCCATTTATACAAAACTTTCTGAAATTGGTTTTGTAATGAGCAAAAAAATATGTGTATGTTTTGATTCAGTAACCCTCAGTATGTTTCTTTTTCTCTTCTTTTTTTAATTTTTTCACTGTTCCAAGACCATTGTTTATGCACCACACCCAGTGCTCCATGCTTCTTTAGGAAAAAAAAAATTTTTTTTAAGGATGAATTGATAATCACCTAAATGCAGAGATTTTAAATCATATGTAAAGGACTTGGAAAGAACTTTAATGTCCAATGGCAGAAAAAAGTACAGAAAAAAGTACATCAGCAAACTTCTTAAAGGACAAATTAATAAATCTGTTGGGCTGCAAGCCCTATGGTCTGTGTAGCAAATAGTCAACTTTCCAGTTGCATTACAAAAGCACCTATAGAGGGACAGCTGCGTGGCTCAGTTGGTTGAACATCTGTCTTCAGCTCAGGTTATGATCCCAGGGTCCTGGGATCAAATCCCACATCAGGTTCCCTGCTCAGCATGGAGCCTGCTTCTCCCTCTGCCTCTTTCCTCTGCTCATTCTCTCTCTCTGTCTCTCTCTCAAATAAATAAATAAAATCTTAAAAACAAACATAAAAACAAAAGCACCTATAGACGATTTAGAAACAAATGGCTCTGGCAGTGTTCCAATAAAACTTTATTTACAAAAACAGGTAATTAGCCAATGGGCTGTAGTTTAACAATTTCTTCTATAGAACCAAAACAGTGTGTATGAATATAATAGCGGTATATCTTGAGAATATCTTATGATAGAGGATATATGAGAAGTAGAGTAGAGTAAAAATGTATCCACACTGTGATTACAATTATGAGCAAATTGTGGATGTGGAGGAGAACTGGTGAGGAACTAAGAAAACTAAAAATTTTCAGTTATATAAACCGTTAGGTTTAGGGAATTTTATTTTGTTTTATTTATTTGCTCCTTGTGCCAACAATATTGTTCATTATTTTTTTAAAGTCAGTATTTGGTTCTATACTATTTCTTTCAGTATTTTGACTCTTTTCCCATTCATTTCTTGTCTGGTTTCTGCTTTTAGGCATTTTGTATGGGACCTGATTTTCAGGCATTTAAGCCTCTGCCCTTAATGGCATATTTTACACTATTATCTTTCTCTTACCTCCAATCTGGTTATACTATTAATTTATTCACAAATCTGGCCCTTCACTTCCAAGGACTCTAAAAGTAGTCTTTTAGAGTGGGTGGCTAGGTGGCTCAGTCAGTTGAGCGTCCGACTCTTGGTTTCAGGTCAGGTCATGATCTCATGGTCACAAGACTGAGCCCAGTGTGGGGCTCTGTGCTGGGTGTGGAGTCTGCAATGGGTTCTCTCTCTCTCTCTCTCCCCCTTTCCCTCTGCTCCTCCCTCTGTTCCTCCCCTTGCTCACTCTTGTGCTCTCTCTTTCTCTCTCTCTCAAATAAATAAATGTTTTTAAAAAACAATAAAAACTGCTAAAAGTAAGAAAAATTTCAAATGATTTGATATTTGCTAAAATTTTTCAAAAGTTAACATTTTTCTGAGTCCGTTTTCTGATACTCCTGAAAGCATTTAGTTCTTACTCAATATTGAACTCTGTGTGGCTAATGAATAAAAATACAAAATATCTGCAGTTGGAAAGGGGGAAAAAAAACCTCATGGAGTTCTTATTATAAATTCTTACTATAAACAAGAGCAACTTAGGAAACTAGAAACTTGTCCATAACTGTACAGAGCCTGGATTAGCAAAACCTTAAAAAATGTAAAACTAATCTGAAACTAGATTGTTTGATTGCTCTCTGTCCTTAATAGGCCTGAGCTATCACAATGCTCAGTGTGCTCCTGTTCATTCTAAGTGACCTGCTGGCATCCTCCCTTCATCAAGTAAGTCTAAATTAAACATTGTGTGCATGCATGATAACCACCAATAGATCATGTAAACTAGCTGACAATGACTATGAGTCTGGTGGGTTGAATCATGAGCTCATTAATGAAGCTACTTGTTTGGAATATCAAAGGTTCATAAAAGCACAATGAACACCTTGGCTGTAACACGTTTGTTAGAAGTCGTGCTTGTACTTCACCTATGTGGAAGTGATCAACATTCAGCACATGAACTTTTTAGAAATACAAGCACATTTTTATAAATAAAAGAGTTCACATCTCCAGTGCTTTGTATCAGTCTATATTTCATTACATTTTATGTGACTGTGTGACTAGCACAGCTAAAAGGCCCCGGGATGCCTGGCTGCGATACCATGAAACCCTTCGAAGGCTGTGCCCAACATCTTCAGGAAACACTTAAAGTGGCAGCAGCCACTGAAATAGGAATAAGATTTTGAGGACCATCTGTTAGGAAAACCAAAACATCTGGATAAATGTAGGCCCTGAGGCTCCTGAGATTGGCAAAACCTATTCTATCACGAACAGGTCTTGGCTTTAGAGGGGATGATTTCATTTGACTGGAAATAAGAAACTAATATGGGACATATGTTAGCCATACTTCATGTCACTGTTTCATGTCTCAGGTGCAGAACATTTGGGGTTACTGTCTCTAACCTCTGTAGTAGGTCTGAACGTTGGGAGGGTGGCAGTTGGTAGACATACTTACCGGGGGAAAATCCTGAACATTTTCATCTAATAAATACTTACCTTCTTAGGAGGACATAAATCCTTTCTCTAAATAATTTCTTTTTATTTCTGCTTTTTCTTTTATACACTTTCTCTGCTTTTAAGATCAGAATCCAGACTTTGATACTCAAAGAAGCAGTCACACATTTAAGGTTAAGTATCTTAAGTGCCAAACAGTACTTAAAAATATGTTGGAGGGTGGTGCCTGGGTGGCTCGGTTGGTTAAGCATCTGCCTTCCACTCAGGTCCTGATCCCAGAGTCGTGGGATTGAATCCTGCATACTGCTCCCTGCTCAGCGGGAAGTCTGCTTCTCCCTTGGTCCTTAACCCCCGACCCAACCCACCCAGCTCAAGCTCACTCTCTCTCTTGCAAAAATAAATAAAATCTTAAAAAAAAAAAAAAGAAACAAAAATTCTAAATAATTTTTAAAATACATCTTGGAGGTATTATAATAGAGAAAAAATATGTCCTTGCCATTTAAATGAGGATAAAAAATATTCCACTAATTTAATATCAATGTCTAGGGAACTAAGCACTCTTCAAAATGTTTTATACAGCCTAAAATTATGTTTATTCTTTATTTTCCATTCATATTGTGTGCTTTCTTTGAAAACATATTTTTGTATGTCTTTAAAAAAGTTTGCTTGCCTATTTCTAGGTGGTCACAGGAGTGCATGCAAATGGATTCCACTAGTTGATCTAAGAGTTCTTGAAGAGGAATTTCTGAATAGCAAAGCTTATTGTTTTATAACAAACACTCTTTTGTCCTTCTTGTTAGACCAGGATCAAGTCTCCATTATTTCCCTGTACTGTGGGAAGTAAATTTTCAGAGTTCTAGGTCATTCAGCATTGTTTTGAGTGAGTTGGTTCATTGCTTCTCGCCTCCCCATCTCCTGCCTTTTCCCAACATAAATAGGCCACTCACTGAGCAAAGCCACTTCTGTGTTTCAATCTCAGAAACATAAAGGCAGCAAGTTACAAAGAAGTCAGAAAACATTACCTTGTTACAGAGAACAACTTGACCTGAAAACAAAACAACACAGATGTCTAGCCAAAGAGAGAAATAACCAAGCTTGTGGAATGCTCAGTGACGGCCTTAAGCACATCCTCCTGAGTCTTTCAAAGAATGGTCACCCTAATTGGATGACCCAGAACAGTTTGTCCCCAGGCTGCAGGTGCTACAGGAGAAGACCACAGCTCCATTGCAAGGTGCTATTCTGGTATTTGAAAAGATTTTAAAAAGAAGACATGAACCATCTTCAACCATCTCTCTCCAATCTCTCATTTCACACAGTCCCCTCAAAACACAACTTTAATCACAAAAATCAGAGGAAACACATACCATACATGAGCACAACTTAATCCCTAACATATTTTCTGCCTCTTCTCTATAAAAATTTGTATTGCAAAAGATAAAGAACAAGAAAAAAATACCTTTTACAAATGCTAATGTCTGAGGGGAATATTAAAATGTATATATACAAAAACCTTAATGAACCATGGAAATTTGAAGAAAACTGATCTAAATTATTAGAATTTAAATTATGGCAGAGTATTTGGAAAAACTATATTGCCATAATAGTTTCAAAGATGTTCCACTTAAAAGGAATTTTATTAGATCTTTAAAGCTTTGATTGGATGAATAATTTTCCAAAGCTTGGCAGATAAATGGGTATTTTAAAGTGCATAACTGTTTTCATATATTAAAAAAAAACCCTCTGGGCTACAATCTCTTATTCAATAACCCTATGCTTTCTTCAAGATAATGCTAGGTAAACTTAGTTGTAAACTAAGCCTGGATTAAGATTAACCCCTGCACCAATTAGATCCAAAATGATGTTTTATCATTTATAATTACAATTCACAGTGTGGTAATTCCCACTAATGTTATTGCAGCCTTTAATGGCTTCATTATATTTACATGTATTTTGAAAATAAGATTCAAGTCTTCTTGACAGTGTCTAAATATAGTCCTGCCCATCGCTGAACTTTACCTGGAGGATGAATTTGCTTAGATGAAAATTGTGTCTCCAAGTAGCTAAGGGCGTAATGTTTCAGAACAAGTCCTGAGATGGGTGAGAGTAACCTGTATTAAAAATACATATACGACATTGATTTAGGAATAACCTGAGATGGGGGAAATTATTAGATATTATTAGAAATTACTAGATATCTTGGAAATTGTTAGATATATTAGAAATCTGGGGGCCTCTGGAGCCCAGGAAGTGCCACCAGGGCCACATCAGAGAGTCATCCTAACGTCCAACATGATGGTGAACATGGGAAGCAGTTCATCACACTTAGTTTCAGCATTTCTGTGATCTACATACAATATTTGATACATATGATGACCATACTGTGCTATATTTAAGCCTATGACCATAACCGTATGATAGTGCTTGTCAGGAAAGATGCGGTGAACAGTTTAGCGTAGTTGCTAGCAAACCAACAAAGGAGACATTTATAAGAAACATGCTTTAAAACTTCGTGTTTCGGGGTACCTGGGTGGCTCAGTGGGTTTTGCCTCTGCCTTCGGCTCAGATCATGATCTCAGGGTCCTGGGATTGAGCCCCACATCGGGCTCTCTGCTCAGCGGGGAGCCTACTTCCTCCTCCCTCTCTCACTGCCTGCCTCTGCCTACTTGTGATCTCAGTCAAGTAAATAAATAAAATCTTCAAAAAAAAATTTCGTGTTTCTCAAATGATAGGTATGTGCATACAAATCATCCAGAGATTTTTATTGAAATGCAGATTTTGATTCAGGACTACTGGTGGTGCCTAAGAATCTGCATCTTCATACAATTCTACAAGATGCTGGATGTTGCTGGCTTGAGGATCGACCTAGAGCAGCAAAAATTGTATTTAGGGTAACTGATGCAGTACCAAATTACCATGTGCAAAAACTGGGGAAGAAATAAAATAAAAACCATAGACCCTCTAAGCGGCCTATCTTGCTATTGAGTGATATTATAGAGTTCCTACTTTGCACAAAACACTATGCACTGTATTTGCATTGTCTCATTTACTATTTCTTTTCTTTTTTTTTTTTTTTTTCTAAATTTATTTGTTAGAGAGAGAGTGTGGGCACAGGCAGATAGAGGCAGAGGGGAAGCAGGCTCCCTGCCAAGCAAGGAGCCCGATGTGGGACTCGATCCCAGGACGCTGGGATCATGACCTGAGCCGAAGGCAGCTGCTCAACCAACTGAGCTACCCAGGCGTCCCTCATTTACTATTTCTATATCCCTATAGATGGGGTGCCAATATTAACTTCATCTTTTGATGGGAAAACTGAGATTTAGAGTCATAGAATTAGTAGAGAGGCTGGCATTTAAGCACAGGCTTTTCCACTACTAAGCCACAATTCCTCTGATGTATTTATTGAAAAGTATTATGTCATATAGAAATAGAGATACAATGGAGTAGGCAGGGTGGGAATATACATTAGTGTAATTTTTAATTACTGTTGCAAGAAAGCCAAGTAATTCAGAGTTCATTAAAGTAGAAACCACCATTTTATAGGGTTTAATTTGTCATATGCACTGTTTATCTCTTCTTGATTTAGTATAATGCACATGTCTATTTTAAAAAGTTATATCATTATTGGACATTAACAGATGGTGTAAGGAGATAGTATTTCAGGTTAAGAGGATTCCATGTGCAAAGCAGTGAGACAGAAACAGCATGTTGTGGTTGGGGAAACAAATAGTCTGGTGCTAGAACCTTCAGTCTGAGGAAACAGCTTGTACAAAGAGGCTGGAGAGCAGGCCATGGGTCACATCACGAAGGACCTTTCAGTGGAGTCTGGGCTTTATGACATAGAGAGCGTGCCACTGAGGAAAAAACAAACAGATTTGTTGTTTTAAAAGAAGATTATCAGGGCCCCTGGGTGGCTCAGTCGTTAAGCGTCTGCTTTTACCTCAGATCATGGTCCAGGGTCCTGGGTTCAAGCCTTGCATCAGGCTCCCTGTCATCAGGCTCCCACATTGGGCTCCCTGCTCAGCGAGAAGCCTGCTTTTGTTGCCTCCCACTGTGTCTCTATCTGTCAAATAAATAAAATCTTTAAAAAAAAAGAAAAGAAAAGAAGATGATCAGAAAAGAAGAGGAAGGATTAAAAAGAGAACAGACTGCAGACAAGCATACCAGTTTGGGAATTTTTCATAGTCGAGGCAAAGGACAAATTTTGGTTTTAAGGCTGTTCCCACTAAGGGAGAGATTCAAGAAATATTTCAGTGATGATATTACACACACATACATACATTAGTGTGGGTAGGTATATATACATGTAAGCTTCTTGGGGAGACATTTTTTTCATTTCGATCACTGATTTATATCCATTGTCTAGAATAGTGTGTGATGGGCACTCACTAAAAATGAATTGGATGAATAAATATGTGGACATCTCCACAGGTATACATTCAAAAAAGAAAGAAAAAAATAATGTTCTCAAAAATAGACATTATTTATATCCTTAATGTTTTCAGCTTTTTCAGATAGCATGTACTTGTGTAGTATTAGTATAATCAGGAATTGGTTCTCTAATAGAGGGTTCCTCTACATCAGACCTATCAAGCAACTTTCATACAGGGAGGTTCAGATTTCTTCATCCCTCTCCTCATTCAGTGTCTCACCACCAAATCTTATGAGAAAAGAAACAAAAACAAACAAAATAAAACAAAAAAACTAGGTGAGTATGTCTAGAGTGTATTCTTGCCAAGTGGAAAATGGAAATCCTGAGAAGTGCACTAAAGTGCCACCCAAAATGCCATCCTTCCACTAAGCAGTAACTTGATCTAATAATGTGAGGTCACAGCCTGCAGATAATGTGTCACACTCACTCTTCTTAGCTCAAGATTCTATCAGGAGAGCTATCCTGCTTTATGAGAGAGCTAAGAGTTGCTTCCATGAAACCTGGCTTTCCCTGTTTTTTTTCTCCTCACCTTCCTCAAATCTTATCATTCCCACCCAAAACCCTATGATAACAATTGGCAGCTAGGATCTCTATTCCTATCTCGAATTAGTAAGAATTAAATAAGGATCTCAATTTAAACTCATTTCGATGTGTAAAAGATATGCTACTTCATGTGAGATATTTCTGAAAAATCAAAAACTATCAACAGAACTTTAATTGGAAAAATCTAGAACAAACTACTAGAGCTACAGCTGCAAAGTAGAAATTTACTTCTCTAAATCCACAAGTTTCAGTTTAATGAATATACTAAGATTATACTGGGCATTTTTTCCAGAGCTTATAGAACACCTAGAATAGCATTTCAAATATCTCCCTTCTCCTCTAAGTACAGAAGAATTTAAGTCATAACATCTTGAATTTCCAAATTAAAGTCACCTTTAATTAAAGAATTTCAGCCAGCCATAGAAACCAAAAGTGCTATATTTTCTAAACATAAGCGATTATAATA
Organism: Taxidea taxus jeffersonii; assembly: GCA_003697995.1. Lineage (NCBI taxonomy): Eukaryota > Metazoa > Chordata > Mammalia > Carnivora > Mustelidae > Taxidea > Taxidea taxus. The sequence continues at coordinate 35,276 of ML104717.1, read as the reverse complement.
TTTATCAAAGCTATATCTGTATATAAATGGAAATGTCTAAAAACATAACAAAACAAGATTCTGTAGGCCAGAAAGCAATTAGTCTCAGGTGTTTCCTGTTAATGAATTAGGATAGACGTAGGGCCAGACTTGTGAAATTATTTCCATTAATTAAAAAAATCATGGGTTTAAGGTTTATTATCTTTTCCCAAAGTTAAACTGGAAAGCTATATATTCTTAACAAGAGAACATAATTGCATTTATCCTCAAAGCTGTGAGGTGCCACTTTGTTTTTCAAATGACCAGATGGGATATTAACAGAATATAAAATGCTGGAAAATGTGGGGAAAAAAACCCAAAGAGCTTTGTCAATGAACAATTAATTATCAACCACCTATTTTTGTATACATTACTCTAGGAGCCAGGATTGACACACTATTTATTAACCACGTATTCTGCCTCAGGAGATTATCAGTCTAAAATATATTTAACATAGTTCAGTGGTATCCTGTGGAAAATACCCTCTACGTCATATTCAAATGACTTCAGAGAAGAGCCCATCTGTGGAGGACTTCTGTCATTGGGAAGTGGGACATGTCTGGAGCTTGGAAGATGGGTGGGCGATGATGTTGAAGAGGATGAGAGAGGATGCCAGGCAAGTCAACCAACAAAGTAATGGCACAGAAGTCAGAATGAGAGTGGTGTACGCCCTGAAGAAAAATAAAACCAAGTCATTCCCGATAGAAGGAAACGCCGTATATAAGAGAGTGAAAAGAAGCCGATGTGACAGGTAAGGTAGGCTCATGTAATGGAGACCTTAACCCCACCTCCAGGAGCCTGCCCGGACTTTGATTGGAAATTGGCAGTTATCTCGGGTTTCTGAGTAGAAGACACTTTATGAAAGTGACGGGTCAAGAGCAGGCTGGTACTGATTTTTCAAGAGGGGATTCCTCTAAATAATTCTATGTAACAATGTATCTCAATGGAAGTAAAATCGGATTAAAAATTCCCCCATAATGTAGATTTGCTCTGACTGCTTACTAATTACATATGTCAAAGGAAGGTATGAGTTAAAGATAATTTCTTACCATCAGTCCCAGGTAAGAACTGATAGATGTGTGGTGATGATGATGGGTTCGCCTATGAAAATGTTGAGTTTGCCATTAACAGCAAAGAATCCGTTGAAACATTTGAAAGGTACTTAGAAAGAGCCGGCGATTAGATGAAGAGTTCTGGAAATGCAGATTGAAAGTCATCAACATTGCTGAAAAGTGAGTACCTACGAAAGAAGACGAAGATCCAAAAACTGGAACATGGACGTGTCCGTGGTCAAAGAGGAGCCAGCAAAGGAAACAAAGGATTAATCAGGGATGCAGGAAGAAAAGTAGCACGTTATTTCACAGAAGCCAGTGGAGTAAGGTAGTTCGAGAAGGCTGGGGTCATCAATTTCAAAAACTACAGAATCAGCAGAGATTGAGAACAAAGAAAGGCCCTTGGGGTTTACAGTCACACACTCACACACACACACACACACACACACATATCTTTGGTGACCTAGAAAGAACACACATAGTGAAGTTTTTTAAACTATGTACTAATAAGACATAAAACTTAATTTAACGGACATTTAAAATGCTGTTTCTGTTTCTCCCTGATGTAGAAAAAGTTGGCTTATCGGGCATTTATATTGTGCCTTGACACATCTGCAGTCCTATAAAACAGCACTTATAATAATAGTCTTAAGAGTCTTATCTTTGTTAAGATAAACCTTAAAAAAAAATTCCACATAGTACATTTTCAGGCTCATCTGTAAATAGTCAAAGGTAAATATCAAAAATCTGCAAATATCAACACCAACTACACTGTTTCGATTCAGTGCGTTTCCCTGTTGCCAAAAAAGCACTCCATACGAAAGAGGCCACTTGATGCACCAAAACACAGTACCCTCAAGAGTTAATCGCTCAGAAAGAGGTGGAGAGTAAGTCTGAAACCTGTGACTGTTAATTGCACAATGACTTGCCCTGGCCTGTAATTTTTTTTTTTTTTTTTACTTTTCCTGAAAAAAGCTAAGTTGCTTTATCGCCAGCATCATGAGAATATCATTATAGTTAGAAATGAAATTAGTGATACACCTGGGGAATGGCTTTCTCCAGACCATAATAATGTTTTATTCTTGTTTAAGCAAGAAAATAGAGTCCTGTGACAAAAAAGTACTATCGTGGAAGCAAACCCGGCTTCTCTCACACCAGCTTCCCCCAAACCACCTCAGCTGAATGCCTTAACCACATCGATCTGATTATCTTGTCTTTCAAATAAAAAATAATGATGCTAGCCCTATTTACCACCTGGAGGTTTCACGGGGTCGGGGGGAGCAATAAGTAATTAATGTAAAACTCTTTGACACAGCAAAAGGTATTAGCTCCTAAGGATTCAATCAACCCTTTCCATGCTAAATATAGTTATTGGTTAAAAATATTAATGTGTAATTCATATGTATTTTTGTGAAAACAGCTTTCATACAACTGAGGTCTTGGACTAATGAATCATTAAAAGGATAGGTAGATTTTGTGTTTTAGTAGAAAATACATGGTCACAACATTCTAATCCCTTTGTTAAGTGGATTGTTGCATTTAGAAGGCTGAAAGAAAATGTGCCTTACCGCCTTTACTGCTTTTATCCTCTTTTGGGCTTGATCACCGTTGTAGCGTGCCTCTCTTCTGAATTCTCTTTCTTTCCATAACTGCATTAGTGTATTTATATTAGCTGTCGGAGTGGAGTGAGCCCCAAAGCCACAGGCAGCCTGGCCAGCTCCAGGGGGCTGTGGCAAGGTCCCATGGAGGGTTTTTATTGTTGGCAGGAGCAACTGCTCACAATCATGCTTTCAGACTGCTGGCCACCAAAGGGTTTGTTTTGTGTTTGTATCCACTCTGGGCCGACTGGCTATTATCTGAAGCATTACTCACCAATGCGTAGTGCCCATTAACATTTGACTGCTGTCCATAGGGCAGAGCTGTGTCCTCCTGAGGCGCAGGCAGGAGGTTCTATAAAGACTACAGGGAGTTCTAAGGTCAGTAGATCATCTTAACTGACTTAATTAGGTTCTAATGAGTCATTATGAATAAAAGTCTCATTCGGATCAACAGTTACTCAACAATTTGGCTGAGTCAGTCTTGCTTTTTACGTTAAGGAGCTACTGCTATATTCCTGGTTACCAATTTATTCTCTCCCCCAACCCTGCCTTTTAAAAAACAACCATGTTATTTCAGAGAACTACTCTCCTTAATTATCTTCATTCTTGGCTCTTCTCCCTGTAGGAATCCTTCAGAATGTTTATATGGTGATCACCATCTATGTTCATTACATGCATCTAAATGTATTTTTGGTACATCATATTATGCTCTCACCCTAAATCAGGTCAAACTTTTTATTTTAAATATGTAGTTGACCTCTAATAACTCCACATTCTCTTTTCATCTGTGTGTCAGTGTTTCCAAGCAGTTATTAGAGATAGCAACTGCTAAAATCCAAAGTATCTAAGCAGAAACTTCAGAAGAACCCACTGCTGTGTTATTTTAATTTTCAAAGCCTGGAAGCATCCAAGGTATTTTATCATTGCCACATATCTCTAAATCTTCCATCAATTTATTTCAAGGAAATGTTATTTAAAATTTTCAAAACATAACTGCTTAACAATCACTGAATCTTCTGTTAGCCTGTTGTCCATAATCCAGGCCAGGGATTGCTCTCATCTCCCACAGGTCACCTTGATGTCCAAGATGCACAGCCCTCTCCACAACACAGAGACTGGCTTGTTCAAAGTCAGGAAAGGAACCTGTTGGCCTGCTGCTGCTACTTTGAGTCTTTTTTGAAGAAAGGTTGCCTGATTAGGTGAGGCCCACCCACGATGACCTTCTTTTTGATTACCGACTTAATTACATCTAGGAATCCCCTCACCTTTGCCTGCCATGTTACATAACCTAATCCCAGAAGTGAGATCCCTCCTACTCACGTGCCCTGCCCACATGCGAGTGAAGGAGGTTACATGGACAGTGACTATGAGCTAGTCATCTTAGCGTCCTGCCTGATACAATTCTAATAAAAGCAATTTTCATAATTAAGACAACACTGACATTGTTGTTGATATTACTATTGTTCTTTTCCTGGACTCTACTTGACAGTCCTCTCACCTCGCCTTTCCGGGTCATGGCAGGGAGATAGAAACTGAAACTTCTGCTGATGACATCTCGTAGTCATGATTGTAAGAAAGGATATTCCCAAGATTGCCTGATTGCTCTGGGTGTTCTAAATGTTATTCTGGGATGAAGCCAGACCTGCAGGGAGTTCAATCACATGTGGTACCTTGTTTGGTCCCTCAAAGATTAGAATTTACTAGTCTTGGCTTTCCTATTACCTCTCCACTTACATTTCAACTTAGAATAAACATCTCTAGGAATCTCATCATCATATTTACCATATGGTTGATGCTCACTATCGTACATTGTCTCATTTTTATGAGAGAAATTTCCCTTAGGTTTCAGTAGAAGGATTAACCATGTGTGTTCAGGGAGATTAGCTTTATTTTGTGGATACTGATGCATATAATGGATCAGGATTCCAGTTTTATCTCAGCTACCATGAAGCATAAAATCAGATGTATAACATACGCCTAGGAAATACACCAGAGATTCGGGGTAAATCTTTACCCTGATTTTAATTTAATTTTCTTACCTGTGTTTTCTTTTTTAACTTGAACTTCCTCACTTGTGTTTTTTTAAATCTTGTGGTTCCAAGGGGGTTTCTTTGTAAATTACCTTAAATCCTTCCTGAAATAAATCGGTTAATATTTACTGAATGTTGTAAATTGCGTGGTTTTAAAATACATTAATAGGAATCTAAAACAAATTCTTTTATTTTTCCCATCTCTCAAAAAGGAAACTAGCTAATGGGTGTACAAAGTAATTAGGACTAGACATAAAAAGGATTAGCAATGTGTTAAAGTTAAGGCAGAAATGAGCATACACAGTAACTATTATAACATGCAACCATATAGCCCTTCATAGTATATAAAGTATATGTACCTTCTTTTGTATAAACCAAATACCATCAGGCCTTACCTATAGTACAAATTATATTATATTAATGCTAAATCACACCAATCCCTAAACCCCAAGTTCTTCATCTTGTTCCCACCTACTCATGCAATGCCTTAATTCCACTGACAATGTGCCCTCCATCTATTCTGAGGAGTTCTCCAAAGGACGCCTCACTCTCAATCCAGACTATCAGCCACAGTCACCATATGACATGTGTCTTTATGTTCTTCCTCTTCTGATCTCTCATTCCTCAACACCTGCTGTGCACAAAGTCTCTTGAAGGAATGATGGTGTTCAACTCTGCAAAGGTGTTTCTTATGAAGCTTGGGATAGCTGTACAAACCATGATTTCTACCCGTCCTCCCAATCTGCTTGTGATGGTTAATCTTAAGTGTCACCTTAACAGAGCTACAGATATTTGGTTAAATATTATTTCTGACTATGTCTGCAAAAGTATTTCCAGATGAGACTAACGTTTGATAGTTGGATAATGGATAGACGGTAAGGCAGATTGCTCTTCCCAATAGGACTGGGCATTAGCCAAGCCATTATGGGCCTGAACTGAACAAAAAGATGGAAGAAGGGAGAGAATTTTCACTGACTTTATGAGCTGGGACATCAGTCTTCTCCTGCCCTCAGACTGGGACTTACATAAGGAGAAACGATGGTTCAGATATAGACCTGAACTTAAACCACCAATTCTGCTATTTCTCAAGCCTTTGAACTCAAACTAGAACTATACCACTGGCTTTTCTGGTCTCAGCCGCAGCCTCCATAATCTTTTGAGCCAATTCACTGATCATTGTCTTTCCCGAAACACAGTTATTCTGGTAAGCATTAAAAGGGAGAGTCAAAGTATATGCTTACAATATTATAATAGAGCCCAAATGCAAAATTACCTATCCCTCTCAGGTTTAAAGGACCACTAGATATTTGAACTGACTCAGGCCTGGAAACTGGGTGAAGAAACATTATAAATTTGGGGGGCTTAAGTAAGCCTCCACTCACTAGGTCTAAGGTTTATTCAGTTCTAAGTTCATTTCAGGGACCCCAGGATCGATAAGGCCCAAAAGGGCTTATAGGTCACACTGTTCTGATCCTTTTGCTGATATTGCTGCTTTTTAGAGTCACTATGATCTGATTAACCCAACAGTTATGTTCCATCCCTGACCTTCGAACACCTTGGAATCTAGTATCCCACTGAGCTCAGTGTCACGCACAAGCACCCCTTTCTTCCAGAGGGTTGCTGCTTGCAGCACTTTGGAGAGATGTTGGGACTCCACTCCCTGAGATGGTTCTCAAAGCTTCGGAGTAGTGATGGCCTGCTGTCCTCTGTAGAGAGCACAGTTAGGGAGCAGTTGAGCAGTCTAGTGTGTTCAGTCCTCTCCAACATTTACTCATCTGTGAGCCTATAGATTCTTTCCTCTACATTATACTGAAGAATTTGAGTCTGGGGTGAAGTTAACCAAACTGGCGGTGGGGGCGGGGGGGAAGGAAAGGAAAAGAAAAGAACCACACCCAGAACCTCAAACTAGAGCACTCAATCAAGGTCCACTAATTGAATGTATATTGATTAATTCAACCATTTAAAAATTATTCCTTTCCCACTTATATCTAGAATTTTCAGATTCCATTCTTACACATATTCTCCACATCTATGTCCATATAAATCATATAAGTTATCAAAATCTCATCAACCCCATGGCTTTGTTTGTGGGTTCCCTACCTGAACAGTCTTGATTCTGGTTTCAATTATAGGTCTGGGGGCAATGTGAGATGACATGAAAAGCTGGCATGATCCTTCCACCTGGGGAAGTCAGTGTCTTTGAATAAAATCTGTTTACTGGAAAGAGGGGCCAATTCCACCATCAGTGGGAGGCTATTTTCTTCCTATATGTTCCCATTCCAATTTTCATAATTCAAATTTTCCCCAGATCAAAGGCGTGGTGAATTCAATTAACATGATAATCTGGCAGCCGGTGTAGTAAGGTTTAAGTTTGGTTTGAGCAGTTGTAGCCCTGAGGACACTAGATAAGAGATAAGCTTTTAGTCTGCCTGTATGAAAACCCAGGCATTTGGACTTAAACTAAGATGTGAAGACTTCTGTCAGTCATTTTATTTAAGCCATGCATGAGGGGTAGAACCAATGATCTTCCCCTGCCCACCTGCACACTTTAGATCTTGCACTCCTTGGGCCATTAAACTCCCCTATGGCAGCATCCGCTTTGCCTCCCTGAGTTTCATCTGATCTGAAGTCATTCATTAAAAGGTTGTAAGAAACATACAAACTAGATGATTAAGCAGAACATGAGTTAGTAAAAAGATATTTGATGGCTATATTAGTATGTGTCATGGCAGGTTATATTGTTGGAAAAAAATGATGTCTCTTAGTTGCCTATAAAGAGTGAAAGGCTTATTACTTGCTCATTCTGCATGTCAGATGCTGGTGGCCAATGGGCTCCTCTGTTCATTGCATCTACTTAAAGAACTGGACTAATGGAGTCATTAGTTTGACATAGGCTTTCAAAATCACTGCAGCAATGGGAAGAGTATATGGCAAATTGCTCACTAGCTGGAAAACTCTTGCCACTTCAATTCTGGTCACATTATTTTGGCCAAAACGCATCTGATGGCCACACATACGTTGAAGGAAGAGGAACAGAGCAGTCCTACTGTGTACTCAGAAGTAAGAGCAAAAATATTTGTGAACATCTCTACTGACCTCTTCAGAACTTAGGGAATCTTCAGCAGGGCAGAAGCATCAGGAATTTACTCCAAATGGCTTTAAACAGAGCTTAAAGCCCCGTTACACCCCATTACAAAAGTGGTCCTCCAAAGATACCCAGATGAGTCTGCTCAGTAGCATGACTTTGTCCTCTGATAGGCCGCTGTGAACACCCGGGTCTTCCATGATAATCTTAGATACCATGTTCTCCAAACTGAGGCTACACCCCTGCAGTCATCATCCCTCTCACCAGCACGGTTTCTGTGTGTTCCTTACTTAAGGGTGCCGTGAATACGTCTAACTGGAGGAAGCCAGATCACTCATGGATCTTTGCACCGCTGTGAATGTGAGTTCTGGTATTTTCAGTTTCCATCATGGGAAGTGGGCCTTGTCTTATGAAAGGAGTGATTTCATGAGCAAAGGAACTAAATGCAGATGTTGGGTGGGAAAAAAATATATATTCACTTTACCAATACAATACTGTGATGTGTGTGGTAGCCGGGGGCAGGATTGGGCAACATGCTCTTTGCACAGTATACGCTTATAGATATTTCACTGATCCCCACCCAGCAGGGAGCCCGATGTGAGCCTCCATCCCAGGACCCTGGGATCATGACCTGAGCCAAAGGCAGCCACTTAATGACTGAGCCACCCAGGTGCCCTGAATTCAAATTTAAAAAAAGTACATTTAAAGTACAAAATGCTTAGTTTAGGGGCACCTGGGTGGCTCAGTGGGTTAAAGCCTCTGCCTTCAGCTCAGGTCATGATCTCAGGGTCCTGGGATCAAGCCCCGAATCTGGCTCCCTGCTCGGCAGGGAGCCTGCTTCCCTTCCTCTCTCTCTGCCTGCCTCTCTGCCTACTTGTGATCTCTGTGTGTCAAATAAATAAATAAAATCTTTTAAAAAAATAAAGTACAAAATGCTTAGTGTTAAAATGCTTTTAAACACTGTGTTATTGGAATGTGAAAGATAATTATTAGACAGTCAGTAGAGAACTTTTAATTTCAACCTAAAAATGCTTAAGAAAAATTAAACACTGATTCATCAGCTACAGGATTCCAGAGCTTGACATTATATGAGGGGTTGCGTCCATACTGATTTCGATATCCACCAGTGTTCACGACTCTGTGACTCACACTCTTCATAGATAATAATCAGCTCATTTCAGAATGCTTTCAGATTCTTGCAAAGCCATTGAGCAATGCTTAGGCAATCCTGTCTACTTAGCAAACTTTAGATATCCCATTACACACTTGACTCTAAAGGTGGAACACATTTTAAAATGTGACAGACAGCACAACTCTACAGGTTCTGACGAACATATGATGATGTGACTTTGAAAGTATAAACACTGGAACTTAGTCTCGGTGTTCTTTTCAGTGCGGTTCATATACACAGTCTACATCCAGCTGCACAGAAATTCTTTGCTGCAGATATGCCAATGAAGGATCAACGCATGGACTTGAGATATATGAATTATTCAATCTGGTGCATGCTCATACAGTAAATTTTTTTTTAAATTTTTTTTTTAAGATCTTATTTATTTATTAGAGAGAGAGAGAGAGTGAGCACAGGCAGACAGAGAGGCAGGCAGAGGCAGAGGGAGAAGCAGGCTCCCTGCCGAGCAAGGAGCCCGATGTGGGACTCGATCCCAGGACGCTGGGATCATGACCTGAGCCGAAGGCAGCCGCTTAACCAACTGAGCCACCCAGGCGTCCCATACAGTAAATTTTTAATAAATTGCCCCCAAAGTAATATTCTGTGGTCGTACAATCATGACTCAATGACATGCTTCACAATCACACATTACATTTTACAGTAGTCTGATGCTCAAGAACAGTATTTGAAAACCTTTCTGTGGGAGGAGTTTCTGTATTCTTTTACTTTTGCAGCCTTATTTTATTTTTTAATATTTTATTTATTCATTTGACAGAGATCACAAGTAGACAGAGAGGCAGGCAGGGGCAGGGGGAAGCAGGCTCCCCACTGGGCAGAGAGCCCAATGCGGGGCTCGATCCCAGGACCCTGAGATCATGACCTGAGCCGAAGGCAGAGGCTTAACCCACTGAGCCACCCAGGCGCCCCTGCAGCCTTATTTTAATCTATAGTACTGAGTTTCTATTTCTATTATAAGGAAAGATAAAAGTGCCAGCCATGAACAGAAACAACATTAAAAAAAGAGCAACAGTTTTACCTGGCCTTCATGCTAATGAGAAGAAAACAAAATAGACCAAAATATGACAAGTGACATGTTCCATAGGATGATTAATAAAGCTTTGTCTTGAAGCCAGTTGATGTGCTAGAATGTAGTAGTCGTTGAACAACAACAACAACAATAGTTGAAAAAACAGTAACTTTTTAAACAAGGAAGCCTGGTTAAGAAATAAATCTCCATTGACTGTCTCCCTTAGCAAAGTTAGCAGATGAAAGTAGAGTGACCGAAAGGAAAGAGGTATACCCAAGTTAAAAAGAGAGAAAAGTTCTCACTCTTTTTAAATCAGGCCATTCTAATAAAGTAGATCAAATGATATAAGAAGGAACTACAGTTAGGAATAGATGGAAGGATTACTCTTGTTGAATAACTTAATAGCATCAATATCCAACAGTATCAACTATACTTAAGAAAATCTCACATAGTTTCTTTTTTCTAGAGGTGCAGTAGGATCGTTTGAAATTTTGTACTTCCTTCTATGATAAATTAAGTTTGTTTTTTTCATGTCAAGACTGACTACACACCATAACACAAGTAATGATTCCCGTAGATTCTTAGAGGATGAACATCTGGCCCATATTTGCTAATGATGATCATGTTTATATGTTACTGCTGGACTGGACCTGGCATGCCAGTGTAGTCATTTTGGCTATTTTGATGGTTGCTACCACTAAATGGAACATGCGATGTTTCAAATCAATTGCTAAGATATCTGAAAGCACAGAGAGTGATAACCTGGTTCAATCTGTGATGCTTGGAAATAATAACAATTTGTGTGAGTTTATATTTAGAAACACCATACATGGTATTTTCCATGAATACTGATCCTCAAAGAGCTGAAGCCGTTTAATCTAATAGAATCATTGGAAGAATTCTCTTGCATTTGCTGGTAGATGTTCTTTTGACTATATTAAAAGGACCCCCAAAATTCCTCAAAATCCTTTGAAACCCATTGTTAACATAAAAGATAGATAAATTGACTCCCAAGAGAAGAAGATGATCCACCTTATTTCCCTGACAATTTGATCCCAATGTAATGTTCTCCCTTGTTATGTAAAAGGATTTCCTGGGACCCAAAGTATATCAGATAACAGAAAGTAATTTTCATTTATTGAATAGGTACTATATGCTAGACATAATATAAAATATGAAAATTACTGGCATTAACTAATGAGAGTTACTTCCCAGCTAATGAAATACTGACTTTAAACATTGTCTTAGAGATAAGAACGAGGAGTTTCAAATAGTTGTGTATTCACTGAATGAAAAAAACGACACATTATCTTAATACCACACATTTTTCAACCTCTAATTTCTGTAAAAGCCATTTTATGAAACAGATTTTAAAACAGGACTTGAAAAATTCTTTGGAAAAGTTTAAGCTGTTTAAAATGAAAATCAGTGTAAGGTCACTTGCGAAGGCAACAAACACTGGCAAGGAATCATAAAGAAAAGTGTCCAAAGTGGAACAAAGACAAACTTGAGTAAGTGACAAAAAGAGTACAAAGTATAAATTCTGACAACAAAACCTGAAGATACTGGAAAGAAATGCAAAGAAAGCTTAAAATTAAATCTTAAAGGGTAGAAGACTGACAAAATAAGATTAACATTTATGGAACACAAAACCACAAATAATTAAAGGAAGAAAGTTGTGATGAATATAAGTAAAAATTACCCCAGTTAACTAACATTTATTGAGTACTCGTATGCATCTGGTATTGATTTTGACGAAAAGAAAATCACAGATTTGACAAAGGAGCAATGGGCACATACTGACATGTTTAAAGCCTCTAAGATTTCTTTCAGTGCTTTATATGTGTGTCATACTGTAAGTTGGGAGAAATTCGACTGTTTAGTAAAAATTTTAAGTATTATAATATTGTGTACAAATTCTGTTAAACATTTTATAGAAATGTGTTTAAGGATTTTCCACAAAACACATTCCCTCTTACAGATCCAGGTGGCCACACATTACCCAGGGTCCGTAACTCCCCTTTGTGCTTATTGAACTTGTTCCTATAAACTCCTCAATCCCTCCCACCCAATTAATGGGATAAAATGCCTAAATAAACATGGGAGGAAAGACCCTTAAAGGCTCTACTACCCCCAATAAAAGGCCTTCATATTGAATGATTGCAGCTCAGAGTTGACACTTTACTATGACTGACGGTGTAGACATCCCCCCACTTCTGTGTCCCCAGTAATGACACCCACCCCATCAAACTTCGAGAGTTTTTATACATTGGCAGTTAAAGTCATTTGGCCTTTGGCCTTGTGCCTCCAGGGGTTAGAGGCATTGACTTAGGAGGAAAGATTAAATTAGCCATAGCTAGACCAAAGAATAACTAAACAAAATAAAAAGGCAAAAAGATGAAGGAATGGGGAAGCACATTAGATGGTAAAATGAGGAAGTCATTAAGCAAATGAAACCTTAGATTGAATAATTGGCAAAATTTCCTGAAACAAAAGAGCTCTTAAACTCCCAAGTACTGTTGTCCTGCAACAGAGTGATTGAGCTCTGCTCGGGTCAAGTGACACTAGATTGCCAGCCCATGGCAAGCCACGTGGGACCAACAACACAAGTTAGACCAGGGAAATTCCATGGTGCTTCACACCATCTGTGGCTGTGGGAACATCAAACCAGTGTTGCTTCTTTCTCACTCTGGAAATGTACAAAGGCATCCATGTACCTGTACCAACAATCCAGGTTCATAGTCCGCTAGACAGATTTTTTCTTTTTTATCATTTCAGACTCATCTAAACAAAAGCATCTATAAGGCAGGATTCTTCCTATCCTTCATGCCTATATGGTGCCTAACACTGAATGGTGAATGATGAGTGTGAATGGGTTTGATCAGTTCACCTCGAAAAATGCTCGGGCAAATCATTTTGAAGTCACTTCTAGACATTTTCTAATTTCTGACTCTGGAGCCTCCTGATTTCCTTGCTGTGTTTCTGAAAGTATGATTCAAAGGGGACTGTGGTCATTCAGAAATGTTTATTGCTCATTACATACTAAAGTTTCACTCTATCTCACCATTCATAATGTCTTCCATGTTGTGCAAAATTTAATAAGATACAGGGATGTTTGTTTTCATCTCCGAGCCCATTGAGGTGCCACTTTTCAAGTTCTGTGTTGAACACTAAAGTGCCTTTAATAAATGAGTCCAGATGGAGTGTGTATGTGAGGCGGGTAGGGTAAGTGCGTGAGATGGAAACCACAAATAGCATTATACTCAATCATTCCATAAGATGCCACATGGCCTGGGGTGATTTTCCGTAGCAGAATCTAAATAACATTGTTCATCTGCTAATGGTCTAAATATCATAATTAGGACATGTTGCTGCTATAGAACTCTAATTACTGATAAAAAGCAACTTTCATCATGACCTTCTCCCGTTTAAGGGAAATGATCATTATACCTAACTCCAGCCTTTCAACCCCTTGATCATTCCAATAAAGCATTTCTGCAAATGCCAAACACATTGCTTGGTTTAGAATTGCTGTTCTAACTTGGAACTAATGATTTATGTCTTTTTCGAATGTCATACATTTGGAATCATTAACAGGTGAGAAGCAAAACAGCAAAACGTGGATATCTCAGCAACTATTAGAGCCGTGCTTACTGAAGATGCAACTAGCCGCTATACCCCTGGTGGCAAGAGAGGGCATTTTCCTTCCTCTCTTTAGTGAAGAGATGCCTCATACCAGAGGCATTTCCAAGCAAACCAAGAGGAAGTTTCATCTAGTTGTGTTCAATTGCAGCAGTATGGTTCCGTGTATCCTAGAATCCATCTGACTCATTGGTTCTCTCTGCAAATATACATATCTTTACATTTCTACATAACATTAAAGCGAGGCTGGCTTTATGAGGTAGTGGCACAGGCCATCTACATAATACGATATGGAGAGTGTCTCTGTTTAAAATAATACCTCCCCGATTGCCTATTATCATTCTTGAAAGTCGGTTATCAGAATTTCTCTAGACTCTAGTGTGTCCCCCTTGAAAATTCAACTATCCTTAAAAGGAAAAACCATGGTAACCTGTATCAGCTAAAATCTTGATTGGCTGAGAGTAAACTGTGAGCAGGTCATCTGGAGAGACAGTAACAATAGGGTCTTGAATATGGCCACTCATCCATTTAGAAAAATATGTGCTGAATGGGAACCTACTATATTGGAGGCCATAATATGATTTTAGGTCATAAAGATGCATGAGTGTGATTTCTACACTCAAAAAGCATAATTCACTGGAGGAGACAGATAAGAAATAAGGCAATCAAAACAGGGAAAGTATCATGATAGAAAAAAGGACCCAAAGAAGGCCGTGGGAAGGGCACCTATCCTGGACTGTGTTGAGGGAGACAATGCGGAAGCTTGCTAGCAGAGACTGAGTAGGAGCTAAGTTTTAAGAGTCGTCCTGGAATATGGCCTGAATGTGTTTTCACACTATATTAATGAAAAATACTACAATTAACTTCCTTGACCCTTAGAAGGTCAATGATAATTTCTGTGACTTCCTGGATATGAGTGGTTTTATGATCAGAAGTGCAATATGACCCATGAACTAACAATCAGCAGACAGGTACAATTTTTCTAATTTGGGCCCCATTTGTGGAAATTAAGTAATTACCTGCCCTTTCTGTGTCTTAGTTGACTCATTGGTGAACTGAGCCGTTGGCATCTCTGGTCCTACTTGGTTTAGGATATCTTCCCTGTCCAGGTTGGGGATGGAGTTGGTACTTATCAAGACTTGGGACAGTGGTCAGGGTCTCTTCCCTCCTCCCTTCGAAAGAATAAGTGGTACATGAATATTCATGACAAATATTGCTTATTTCACCATTTTGTATATTAACAACCAAATCTCTGTCCTTAGATAATAGCTCATTATATTTGCCATCACATCTGAAGTTTTCTCTAGAAAGTTACTTTTCTTAGAACATTATCTAAAGGAAAAAATACATTAAACACTATAGTTAATTTTCATAACAGAACACAATTTAGTTAAAAAGATGAAATCAAGGGACACCTGCGTGGCTTAGTCAGTTAAGTGTCTGCCTTCTGGGGTCATGATCCCAGGGTCTTGGGATTGAACCCTGCAGGTGGGCTCCCTGCTCAGGGGAGTGAGGAGTGTGCTTGTCCCCCTCCCTCTCCCCCTCTCTCACTCTCTCTCAAATAGATAAATAATAAAAATCTTTAAAAAAAAGATATGAATTCAAGAATGTAATTACCAAACTTCTTTGTTTTTTTCACTGCCCCTTCTTTTTATATTATTTTTATTTAAATTCTATTAATTAACATATAATACATTATTAATTTCAGAGGTAGAGTTCTGTGATTTATCAGTCTTATATAATACTCAGTGCCATTTACATCCATGCCATCCTTAATATCCATCACCCAGTTACCCCATCCCCCCACTCCTCTCCCCTCCAGCAACCCTCAGTGTGCTTCCTATGATTAAGAGTCTCTTATGGTTTGTCTCCCTCTCTGATTTCATCTTGTTTTATTTTTCTCTCCAAGCTTCTTTAAATTTTCTTTCAGCAGGCTTTCATTAATTAAGCCATATTTTTAAAGACCAATGGAAGAAAAATAGGCCTATTAACAATAGATTATATCCATGCTTTACTAAGAGTTTTTTTTTTTTTCTGAATTACACTTTTGCAAATAATGAGACAAATTTACAAAGGAAGATCTATGTTAATGAAAATATCAGTTTTAAAAGCCCATTCAAACTGTTTCCTTTTAACATATATAAGGATCTATTAAAGAATATAAGTAGAAAGAATCACATTACTTTCCCTGTAAAATTGTCTTTGGTTATCTTATGAGAGTGAGATTATAAATCTGTAGAGAACAATTCATGGACCCATGAATTGGGTCCAGATTAATAAAAACATATGCTTACAAGGGCATTCTTTATATGAATTTTTAGACTGAGTCAATCTTCAAAATCCACAAGGAGCCTTGAGAGGTGTGAGTTTGAGTGAAGGAGATTTAACAAGAATGACATGCCTTCAAAAAGAGTTGTTAAGGGGCGCCTGGGTGGCTCAGTGGGTTAAAGCCTCTGCCTTCGGCTCAGGTCATGATCCCAGAGTCCTGGGATGGAGCCCCGCATCGGGCTCTCTGCTTAGCAGGGAACCTGCTTCTCCTCTCTCCCTCTCTGCCTGCCTCTCTGCCTACTTGTGATCTCTATCAAATAAATAGATAAAATCTTTAAAAAAAAAAAAAGAGTTGTTAAATGATCATGGGAAAAGTAAATTACTTCTCAGGGAAAATGCAACAAAAGATTTGTTTCTTATAAACACCCATTTGAAATAGACTAGGAATGTTTAGCCTACGTGAGACAATCAGCTCCCTATAAGATTATAACTGTGTTTGAGGACACATCTTGGTAGCAGAAAGTTGTCATGATCAGTAAGAATAAGGTTTGCTCATCCGAACACTTAAGTACTGCTCTGAATCTTCTTTAGGCAATACCATGGCTGGAAGGGATGGGCTGTCATAAACACCCAGGGACTCAGAGCCACTGTTGAAAATAGCAGTCCTCTGGTATAACCAAGGTTATGGTAAATCACAAGAGAAATCCGTCTTGTAAGGGTAGATTAGTTGTTATATTAATAACAGATTAATAAATATTTCTTCAAATGTGTGTCCTTTTTGGTACTGGGAGTACTTTTTTAAATACTAAGATTCTATTTGATTTTGTTTGGCATCAGTTTTCATTATTTGAAACAAGCACACACTGTATAGAGAGTTGTGAATCCCAAATTGTGATTAGTAATCATAAAGCTCTTCAGATTTTAGAACATTACACTAGATTCTGAAGATAAAGTATAGGCAAATGCAGATTTTTTTAAGTTAATTAAGAAGAGCAAGTGAGAATTATGACAGCTTAGTTTTCTCTACCAGTTCTTTTTTGTAGCATAATACAATATTTTATACCAATATAAGAAATCCTTGTTATTCAATAATCATAATGAATCATGAAATGATGAGCAATACTCTTTGTGAACTAGTTCCTTCTTCATTGAATTTGAAAATAGTATTCCTAAAAAGACCTTTCTTCTTTATCATTGACTGTCATCCCACAATGCCTAATTTCTCTCTCTTCTGACCCTAGGAGAAAAGAGTAAGACTCAGAATTAATAGTAATAAGGCTTTAATGAATTTTTCTGTGGAGCTGCTGGAAAAGAGTCTCTCTGACTGAGTGTCTAGGTTGCTTTTCGTGAGGGTTTAGACACTGAGACAAAGATTGCAGTGCAAATAACTTCCTTGGAAAGTGATCTAAAAAATCACCAGATGGGATGTGGTGTAAAATGGAATAGATTACTGCTTTGGATGACAGGGCTCCATTCAGCTAGTCACAGACCATGCCTCAGGGTCGTCCCACCTGAGTGAGCATGAACCTCAGTGGTTAGCTTCAACTTACATCCATTGAAAGTTGAGGGCTAAAAATGGGCAAATAACCAAGGTTATCTAGAAATGTGAAAGAAATATAAAAGTATTTTGCACAACTCTATACAGTTACTAAAACGCAGATATCATGTTGTTTATCCAATTTTTTTTTTTTACCTTTTTTGGGGGAGGAGGGGCAGAGGGAGTGGCTGAGAGAGAATCTTAAGCAGGTTCCATGCCCAGCATAACCCCAAGCTGATCTAACAACTCTGAGATCATGACCTGAGCCGAAATCAAGAGTCTGACACTTCACTGACTGAGGCACCAGGCACCCTTCCTGTAGTTTATTCTAAAAAAATACGAAATTTTGTCATAGATGAGATATAAAATCTAAACACAATTATGGTAAATAATTAAGAGAATTTCCAAATAGTCACTTTTTAAAAACACCATTCCTAGATGGAGACACAGGTGAAGTCAATTAAACTTTGGAAGAATGGAAAATTCCAATACTTTAAAGTTTTTTTCCAAGTGTAGACTGCCAAAACTTTTGACAGTCAAAACAAGTATAGATACATTGTTTACGAATGTTAACATAAAATCTTAAATAAATCACAGATATAAAATCCTGAAGTGCATCTAAAGATCAATATTTTTAAAAAATAGAGTGTATTTCTGGAATATAAAGTTGATACACTATTTAAAACTCTGTTAGTATAATTCATCATATTAATAAATTGAATGACCAAAAATGAAGACATTGGCAAAATTCAGCATGATTTCTTAAAAAATTTAAATCAAACTTAAAATTTAAAAATATGCTTGATATTTAGCACAGGAATTCCCCTTCTAGAAATCTAGCCTACAAAAAACTTACACTGTTTGGTGTATCTAAATAATCTATAAGGCTATTCACTTCTGTTTTGTTTATAGTTGTAAAAAAACGGAAGAATCTAAAAGCCTTTCAATAGGGGAGTAATTAAATAAATTATAATGTATCCATATAATGGAATACCACACAATTATTAAGCGTGAGCAGTGTGCAGGTAATGCAGAGACATTCAAAGGTAAAATTAAGACTATTTTGAAAATGACCCAAATAGGGATTAGAATAAGTAACTAATTACATAAATTATTTAAAACATTTAATTAGAAAATGTGTATGTGTGTGTGTGTGTGTGTGTGTGTGTGTGTATGTGTTAACTTCTGAGGAGTTGAGCTGGATTTTAGGATGGGAGAGGCTAATTCTGTGTTCTATCCCCTATTGTGCGGTTTGACTATTAAAATCGTAAAATAATTTTTGATGATTTAATTACTTTTATCAACTACGTAAATTATTTCCAGTACTTAAAATTGTATAATTGTTCTATAATTAAAATTGTATAGTAACTATCTTGAAAATTGAGAAAATAATAATATACTTAGTAATTTTTTTGGAGGAAAAGTAAAGACCAACTTTTTGCAAAGTATGTTTTATAGAAATACTGTCTTGGAAGTGGCATTAAAATAATGACAACAGCCATAATAACAACATGACAAAAAAGGGCTTTTAGGTCAAAATAATCAGAAACACCGCGAACTCTACCTCAGACAGTAATAATGTATATTCACATACTCAAGCCTCTTAAAAATCTTGCAGGAGAGAAACTTTTCAGATACAACTGTTTTCCAAATGCATTTATTTGGCTCATCTTTCCGTACTTGACTCATCACCTATTAATATCTCACAGAATGTATTTGTAACATCCGTTTAGACCCGTACTGGAGACAGAGTGATCATCTCATCTATGTTTAAGATTGCTACTGAAACAGTGGATTCAGACTTTCTTGGCTGCCAGCTGGAGAAATTCCAGGAGGATAACATTTTGGCCATATTCCTCCGTGCCCTCGTCCTCCCTTCTCTCTCTCCGAGAATTTACAAAGTACTGAGAGGCTTGCTGCCCTCACCTGGAGGGGCCCCAGCAGGCTGCGACTCTCCTGAGATCCACGGGAGACAGAGGAGCTGTAGGACTTCCTTCTGTTTGGTACCAGGCAGAAGCCAAGAGACTACTGGTAGGGAAGACGAGTGTACTCAGAAACCAGACAGACGTCTTACAGGAATACTTTAAGTGGCAGAATCCCGTTGATTCCTTTGCAGAGCGGATACACCCAGACTTGCGCTTGGGACACTGCTTGCTCAGGCCAGCGCTGTTAGAACTGGAAGGTCTCTGTGCTACTGGCCTGAACTGCTCCCCATCCCAGCAGCTGGGAGAGAAATGCACTTGGCACAAGGAGAGGACCTAGAGGAGAGAGACTTCTCCCACATGGCTCCTAGAAGGGTAAGGGTTTACCAGGTATTTGCTTGTTTGTTGGGGCAAAACCAAAACCAAAACCAAAAAACCACTTGTATATATTCAATGATAATCTAATAAAACTGGAAATCAGCAATAAAAGGTAAAATATTGGAAATTAAGAATCACTTATTAGTAGCCCCTGAGTCAAAGAGAAACTGAAAATAAAACTTACCTAGGAGACATAAAAGAACTGCACTTAAGGGAGAATTTATACCCTAAATGAGCCAATTACTTCAGAATTATGGGGAATAAGCAAAAAGAGTGACTACATAAATGCTTGCATGTAAAGCAGGTGTGAGGTTTGTTTGTTTGTTTGTTTAATTTTATTTATTTGACAGAGATCACAAGTAGGCAGAGAGGCAGGCAGAGAGAGAGAGGAGGAAGCAGGCTCCCCATTGAGCGGAGAGCCCGATGTGGGGCTCGATCCCAGGACCCTGGAATCATGACCTGAGCTGAAGGCAGCGGCTTTAACTCACTGAGCCACCCAGGCAGCCTGGGGGTTTTTTGTTCTATCAGATCTTCTCTCAAGTGAATCATCATAGATTTAAGTTCTTACAAAGCTTCTCAAGTAATGTATCAGGCTTTCAGTGTGTTTTAGAAAACAGTGTTCTATTTGAGGAAGCCCTATTAGCCTTAAATGACAGCCCTCAATACTACTTTGGGAATGATTACATAGTTCACCTGACAGAATTAGTTAAAGAAGGTAGGAAAGAGGCTGAACATAGATTTAGTAATTATCCCTGAATAAATGGTTTTTTTTTTTTTTAAGATTTTGTTTATTTATTTGACCAGATCACAAATAGGCAGAGAGGCAGGCAGAGAGAGAGGAAGGGAAGCAGGCTCCCCGCTGAGCAGAGAGCCCAATGCCGAGCTTGATCTCAGGACCCTGAGATCATGACCTGAGCTGAAGGCAGAGGCTTTAACCCACTGAGCCACGCAGGCACCCTGAATAAATGATTTTTTAATGATAAGTTTGGGATTATATGAGAAAGGTGGATTTCAAAATTTATTCAGAATAAAAATATAGTGGTTACAGTTTAGAGATCATTAAAAACCATTCTGGAATAAATGGGAACAGATGAGAAAAACAGTCTTATGTCATGCAAGTGAGATGTAAGTGAGGAAATGCCTGTGAGCCATCAGCTGTGGGTTCAAAAATGCTAGAGCCGAAACCTCCATAGAACCAGTGCCCGGGTAGAGAGCTGCACTGTTATCCGTGATTTGCTATCATAGAATAAAGATTTTTGAAAAAGTCAAAAAATGAAAATAAATAGAAATTCTCACAGGAATAAGGTAGTGATAACATGAAGTAGGAGCAAGCAGTTATACAAAGTATCTGAGGGGAAATACTGAGAATGAAAAATGAAATTGTTTAAATAAAGAGGTCTTCTGAGAGGATGGATAGCCAAATAATGAGTTAGTGGATAAGAATTTCTAATTGAATAACGTTTTTTCAGAAGATGTCAAAAAGTAATAAAGAATTAGGAACTCTAAGAGCTAAGAAATGAAGGAAGCATCAACATCTTTATCATGGAATTTCTGAAACATAAGTCCAAATAGAAGGAATGGATTATTGAAATAATAATAAAGAATTTTTTAAGTAAGGGTCTCTGTGAAATTAAAGGATGGTTCAGTATCAGATAACTTTCAATGAATTTCATTATTTAATGGATCATAAGGAAAATAATATTCCATCAATGGATTTGGAGAAAGCAATACAAATATCTTACTATCTATTTATTACTTGAACGGCTCAAAAAAATTAGACACAGAAACATTTTTTCACTTTATAAAAACTGCATACACAAATCTCCACAGACATAATACTCAGATAAACTTAATGGTATCAAGAGCAGAATTGAGACAAGGATGTTCAATATCATTACTACTGTTTAAAACTGTATTAGAAATCCTGGCTAATGCTCAAGAAAAGAAAAACATATATAAGAATTAGAAAATAAATAAAACTATTATTTGTGTATTTTATAGACATCTGCATAGGAAACCTCACAAAATCAATAGCTAAATAGTCAGAATGTTCCAAACAAATAATATATCATTTTTAAAAAGTGACACAACTAGATTATCTGTTAAAAAGACTTGAAAAAAAGACCCTTATAGATAAAAATTTTTTTAAAAGATTTTATTTATTTATTTGACAGACAGAGATCACAAGTAGGCAGAGAGGCAGGCAGAGAGAGAGAGAGGAAGGGAAGCAGGCCCCCTGCTGAGCAGAGAGCCCGATGCGGGGCTCGATCCCACGACCCTGGGATCATGACCTGAGCCGAAGGCAGCGGCTTTAACTCACTGAGCCACCCAGGCGCCCTAGATAAAAATTTTTTAATGTTACAAATAGAATTAAAGTAAACAAACATCCCTGTTCACTGATGAGGTGACTTAACGTTGTAAAGATTTACCATCCTGCAAACTAACTAGGTATTAGAAGCTACAATATTCACAACACTTAGGAAATCATATAGAAAATGATTTTTAATACTGATATAGCAAAATTGGAATGCTCAAATTAATCATAACTAATGTAATAGAAAATACTGCTACAGGAATAGACAAATAAGTAGTCAAACAGAATAGAGAAACCAGCATTCGATTTAGTTTTATATATATGATATTATATTATATATTATATACTTCAGTTATGAATTAGTTATGAATTAATTAAATGAATGCTAATTTTATTAAGCCAAACCTTTAGTTCATAATTAAAGGTTTGGCTTAGCAAAATTGGCATTCGTCAATTCTGAGGAAAATGATGGTTCATATAATTAATGACATTGACATAATTCTTTATTTGGGGAAAAGCATAGATTATATCATATATAAAAAAGTAAATTTCAGGTTTTAGTATTGGTAGAATATGTCATTTATAACTAAGATTTCTATTAAAAAAACATAAAACTAGAATAGCTAGGTAAATAATAAGTATAATCCATTTAAAAGTATTAACAAGTGACTAAAGAAAAAGATTGGGGAATCCATTCAAGAAAAAGAAATCAAGGAAACCTGATATCTTCCCTTTGCCGGCTTTCCTCTCATTATTGCTCCCAACTTTAGGAGGCTGACCTGCAGCTACATGAATAGTTCTCTTGTACTCTGAGAGACATTCACAGCTTTAAATGTATATTATGGAAAGGAAATTTCAAAAGATACCATGAATAAACCCCAGAGAAAGCGGAGGAACATAATAAAAATTAATAGAAATTAATGAAATAGCAAACATTATATAAAGGGAATCAAGAATTTTTTTTTCAGCATTGTTGGTAGTGGGGAAATACAGGAGAGGGGAGATCCCTGAATACTATTTATACACACACACACACACACACACACACACACACACACAGTCACACACAAATGATGGAATAAGCCATACTATAGATACCGTGTAACTATTTAAACAATTGTGCTAATCATCAACTGTATTGATCTGAATGGCAGGGACACACAGTTCAATTTAAAAAGCAAGTTGCAGAATTACTGTTTTGGTTTTTAAAAAATTCAGTGCCATAAGAATAAAAAATCAAAATGGATATACATGTATTTATAATACATCTGGCTATTAGCCCATTTCCTAGACCAATGAACATAGAGATTTTGAAGAAGGAAAAAAATTTTTAACTTTTTCTTTCTATGTCTTGTATTGTTTCCCAAATTCATATGAGTATGTTGTTCTTCTATAATCTTTAAAACAGTGTCATGAAAATAGAATAACAAAAATTGTGGGGGCACCTGGGTGGCTCAGTGGGTTAAAGCCGCTGCCTTCGGTTCAGGTCATGATCCCGGGGTCGTGGGATCGAGCCCCGCATCGGGCTCTCTGCTCTGCGGACAGCCTGCTTCCTCCTCTCTCTCTGCCTCCCTGCCTACTTGTGATTTCTGTCTATCAAATAAATAAATAAAATCTTAAAAAAAAAATTGTGACTACAAAACTTTAAGCAAAACCAAATAGCTAATGAGCTATAATAATGCTCATGTTCTGGCAAAACATCTTATGACTTAAAAGTTCACTGAGAACTAAAACTTCACTTAGAATTACACTCTCAAGAAGCTGACTTTTTCTAGCCTTTTTGGTGGATGTGATAAAAAGCAAGGATTCCTTGGAATAGATTATTTGTTTTCTGTGAAACAGTGGTGCCTTTATGCATGACTAATGTGGACATTTGGAATTGATAGATTTTGTTATCTAGAAAAAAAAAACATGGCAGATTTTGAAGAACTCTTTTCATAGCTGTTGAATCTTTTTGATGACAGTTTTACTCTATTTGGCATGCTCGGTGCCGTGTCTCTTTCACATCTTTATAACTACTTTTTAATGAACATCTTTAAACACTTTCTTAATCTTTCTCAATTCTTGCTAGCTCAACCAGAAAGATTTCACATTTTCTAAAAGTGTGAAATCAGACACTTACTTAAGGAGCTGCATTTTGATGATTGTTTCTCTTTGTCACATCAAACCAGCGCTGGCCTGAAGAATCACATGAATGCCTTTGTCTTTCTGTTTAAATAAAAGTAACTGTTACAAATAGCTCAGGTGACATTTCCTCGGTTTTAAAAAAGGTATATTCTGAATGTTGTCTATATCCACTTAATTTAGCAAGAAAGGAAACCACAAATTAGATCCATATCATCTCTGGGTTTTAAAATATTTTTGCATTCTCTGGGCAGCTAAAAGATACACATATGAACCAAAGATGTTAAATTTCTTCACTTTGCCAATTACATGCAAAAGAAATTTCTGGGAAGCAATGTGAATCTGCATTTCTCGGATGACTTTTAATAACAAACTATGTTTTAGCATCTGTGTATTAAGAAATAATATCTGAATGCCTGGGTGGCTCAGTCAGTTGTCTTCAGCTCAGGTCATGATCTCAGGGTCCTGGGTTTGAGCCCTGCATTAGGCTCTCTGCTTAGCGGGAAGTCTGCTTCTCCCCCTCCCACTGCTGTCCCCTCCACTTGTGTTCTCTCTTTCAAGTGAGTAAATAAAATCTTAAAAAAAAAAAAAAAAAGGAACTAGTAACTGTGTTTCAATGTCTTAATTCTTTTTTTTTTTAAACAAATTTTTTTTTTAAAGATTTTTATTTATTTATTTGAAAGACAGAGATCACAAGTAGGCAGAGAGGCAGGCAGAGAGAGAGGAGGAAGCAGGCCCCCCATGGAGCAGAGAGCCCAACGCGGGGCTCGATCCCAGGACCCCGAGATCATGACCTGAGCCAAAGGCAGCGGCTTAATCCACTGAGCCACCCAGGTGCCCCTCAATGTCTTAATTCTTATCTGAACATGTATTTCAAAAAAGTGGTCTGCATGAAAAGTTAAATGACTTTCAATAAAAGAGGTATCTTTTTTTTTCTATTTACTTACATTATATTATTATTTCTTATTGTATCAAAGTTTGATGACAAGAAGCAACATTTTGTTGGCTGACATATTTATTAACAGAGCAGAAGTTGCTTAAAAATGTTATTGTGGGGACCCCTGGGTGGCTCAGTTGGTTAAGTGTCTGCCTTCGACTCAGGTCATGATCCTGCGGTCCTGGACTCGAGTTGCTTGTCGGGCTCCCTGTTCGGAGCCTGCTTCTCCCTCTCCCTGTGCCTCTCCCCTGTGCTGGTGCCCTCTATCTCTCAAATAAATATATAAATCTTAAAAAAAAAAAAAAAAGAAAGAAACAAAGAGATTCATAAACCTTCCATTAATGTCATTTCAATGTCTTTCTCTTCTTACATCTTTCTACTACTGTATCTGTATTCTATATTTTGGTGGACTGCTTATTTCCCCCCATGTGGACAAATTTTAGCTCTTTCCATATTCAAACTTTGTGTTTTCTTAATGGTTTTACCTAACATTTTTTTCCATCAAATTGCTCATTGGCATTTTTCTTCACAGACTTATTTAAATGGAAAATGCTGTTCTATGTTCTGATCTTTTATTTGGTTCATTAGTGAGCAGTGGTATTACATAGAATAGCATTGCACATGAATTGGGGAGGGAACATGAAGGTTGGGTGTATATGTAAGAGATTTCTTACTTATGAATGCTTGCTAGGAGGGTTCACCTCTCAAGGGTCTGGGCCACAGACCCCACTGGCAATCTGGCATGTGCCCAGATTATTAGATTTATGTATTATGTTATCAAGTAAAAGTTTTGCAGCAAGCCTATATATTTTTTTAAGATCTTGTTTATTCATTTAAGTGAGAGAACAGTGGAGGGGAAAGGCAGAGGAAGAAGAAGCAGAGAGGAAGAGAGAAGCAGAGAGAGAATAAGAATGGAGCTCAATCCCAGGAATCTGGGATCATGACCTGAGCTGAAGGCAGATGCCCAGCCAAATGAGGCACCAAGGCACCCCTGCAGTAAGCCTTTAAAGAATGGCTTCTTAAAGTTTCTGCAAAGAAACCGTAGATTAAACATAATGCCAATAATGCAAGCACCTGTGAGGGGAAAAAAAATGGCAGAGCTCACATTAAAAAGCATTTGCTAAGATTAATAAAATTATCTAAGGAAATCAGATAAAAAATTGAAATAATTAAGAAAGCTATTTGAATGTGGATTTATACCAAAGATCATTAATGATGAACTTTTAGCATAAATTGTAGCTTGAGATACTAAGCATTAATAGAGGTATGTATTTATGAATTTATGAATAAAAATATATATATTGAGGATGCATGCATGCCTTAAAATTTTTTGTTGATTAATTGTATAAATGCAAACGTTTGGAGACCAGGTCGTAATGATCTGTGACTCTTGGCTTACCCTCTGTCTTCCCTCCTGCAACACTGAACTCTTGAATGCCGAGGACTTCCCAGTTCATGAACAACAAAATCTACTATATCCGAGGAGTTCAGCAAGTTTTTTAATAGATAATTCAATATTTTAGGTTATTCAAAGAATAAATAGATGGAGATCCTGCCATCAAAGAGCTTACAGTTTGTTAGTAACTAATTGTGACTACTGTTGTTCAATGCATATAATGCTATCCCTGTAGAAGACTGTGTTGCCAGTGAAGTTGGCGGTACCCAGAGTCCACTTCAGGGAAATCAAACTATAGTCCTGCTGAACTGAAACTACTTTCTCAGAGATGTTCCTGCATCTTAATCGTAAGTTCTGCTTTTGCTCCCTCCTCTCTAGTTCACTATTGATGATCTCCTATTGTTGTCTGCTCATCGTCCACACCCTGCACAGCCCCTCTTCAATATACACGAATTCCCCCCAAAACAGCATCACAATGAAATAACGAATGCAGCAGTGAAATGGATCAAAGTCGGCAGAGTATATATCCTAAAATATAGACTCTTCTGAGGGAAAAAGTGCCTTTAAAAAAGAAAACAGAGAAAGACAATAAAAGGTCCTCATCATCTTTGTTCATTAGTAGTGTAATTCAATGTTCTATATAGCAGCAAACAAAATCAATTTTAAAAATTAAGTATTTAAAAATGTAGAGGGAAACTAGGTCACATTAGGTTAAGACTTTAGATTTAAAGATGGAATATCTTTTTCTTAAGGATTTTATTTGTTATCCATTTGAGAGAGAGAGAGCATACAAGTGGGGTGGGGGCAGGGGGACAAGCAGGCTCCCCACTGAGCAGGGAGCCCAATGATGACGTGAGGCTTGATCACAGGATCTCTGGGATCATGACCTGAGCCGAAGGCAAAGGCTTAACCAACTGGCCCTGCAGGTGCCCCTCAAAGACGTAATATCTCAAAGAATGTTGATTTCAAGTTCCAAAGAATAAGAATGAGATGTTTAAAGAAAAAATAAAGGGGCACCTGGGTGGCTCAGTCGGTTAAGCAACTGTCTTTGGGTCAGGTGATGATCCCAGGGTTCTGGGATCAAGCCATACATTGGGCTCCCTGCTCGGTAGGGAGCTTGCTTCTCCCTCTGCCTCTCCTCCCTGCTTGTGTTCTCTTTTTCCCAAATAAATAAATAGAAGCTTTAAAAAATGAATCAATCAATCATATCCTTTCACAAAGGGAAAAATAATATGTAACTAGACAAATTAAATGACAACTCAAAAGTATGCTGTGTATCTCATGCCTTTTTTAATCCAAAAGGGATTTTGAGATCAGATGAATAAAGAAATATATACTGTTCCATGGAAATATATTAATAATGTAGATGTTTTAACTACATGATAAAAGTTTGAAGAGTTAGAGAGACAGGACATCCACAGATAACATATCACTAGAATAGTCACCTTAAAGATAGTGACATCATTGTTCATGGTGCTGGCCTTCTGATTTTTGGAGGATATCTGAAGAATTCTCTTCAGTTCTCTAAATCAGTTCTGCAGTTCTTTCAGCTGCCAACAATAGCAGCTAACTTACGATGCTTCATTTTAATAACTAGATAATTACATTTTAGAACAAGATTTGACTGGC
>ML104716.1:194002-221517 GCA_003697995.1 Taxidea taxus jeffersonii | reverse complement strand
GAATGTTCTGGCTGAATGTACAGTAATTTGTGTTGCAAAAATTTTGGTTTAATTTAAATGAAGAAATTTAAAGTCTTTCAGAGATAGGAATTTAGGGTACATATATCATATATGGCTCACCTTCTAACTATGTTCCCTGAGAAAGTACTGGAAAATTTCCTTTCACCAACAATTTGAGATCTAAAGAGGAAAATGCCATTCTCTGTGAGTTCTCTACTAACTTATTTCACTCGGTTGAGTGCTGATGGGAGGTGTTATAACTGAGAATAGCACTAAGACCTTAAAGGAGATGTAAAGCTCCCAGGGCAAAACAGGTCAGTGGGATTATTAAATCTCAGTGGGAGATTGGGTATATCTACCTTAATATTAAGGTATATCTACCTTAATATTCATTCATGATGCTTAATAATATCAGCCATTGTGTTCATCAGAATAAGCTGATCTATACAGATTTGTGGCTACAATCAATTGGTCATGACATTACTAGGAATCAAACTAATGGTTAACTTTTTTTACTTAGAATTTAATTTGTATAAAAAAAGAAGAAAAAAGAGCTCCTAAATCTGATAAACAGAAGCCTGGCTTGAGTTACCATAAT
The DNA here is from genome assembly GCA_003697995.1 of Taxidea taxus jeffersonii. Lineage (NCBI taxonomy): Eukaryota > Metazoa > Chordata > Mammalia > Carnivora > Mustelidae > Taxidea > Taxidea taxus. The sequence continues at coordinate 220,919 of ML104716.1, read as the reverse complement.
AGATAGTAAGGAGTACTAATTTTTCATTATATTCCAAAAAGAGCACCACAGCTCCTTGAATGAAACCCTGGGGTCCAGTCATAACACCAAAAGTGCACCCTGTGTATCTTTCTCCTTTTTATTTTTATTTTTATTTCTATTTTTTTTAAAGATCTTTTTTATTTATTTGTTAGAGAGAGAGAGCATGAGCACAGGCAGACAGAGTGGCAGGCAGAGGCAGAGGGAGAAGCAGGTTCCCTGCTGAGCAAGGAGCCCGATGTAGGACTCGATCCCAGGACACTGGGATCATGACCTGAGCCGAAGGCAGCCGCTTAACCAAATGAGCCACCCAGGTGTCCCTCTCCTTTTTTTTTTTTTAAAGGTTAACTATATTTATTCACTCAGGTAACTGTACTGGGGAAAGGAGTGTACTCAAAGCTTCTGGGTTGTTAGATATAATACACTAACTCTGAGTTAATGCTAATGCTAACTTTTAATCCATTATTAATAGATTTAATGTAAATTAATTGTTTTTTTAAAAATCTAAAATTTGTGTGCTATGGTTATTTTTCTGGTGGCAGGAATTTTTAGTGACCACCAAACCCACAGAATAAAGGTTATTATGACAATAGAGAGTCAAGGAGAGGAAGCTCTTGAGGCTCCCTATTTATGGAGCAATTACACGGGTCAGATAATCAAAAAGATTCACCAGACTATCTAGCAAGGCTTACTCAAAAAAATTTTCTCTGAAAAAAAAATTTTTTTTCTCTGAACAAAAGGAAAGACAGAGTACAGGCAAAAAAGGAAAATGTAACTTCAGATTGGTCGTGAGCACCCACATACAACTTCTCTGGTCCTCCCTCAGTTGCACATGATGCCCTTTGTCTCTAGAAAAAAAAGTGTTCCAGGGATCTTTTACTTATTTTTAGATTTAAGTCTTAATATATACTTTATTTTTTTCGGTAATTATTTTTCCTTCTTGTTAAGGAATAATTGAAAAATTATTGGAAAATAGAACTGCATATATTTAAAATGTACAATATGATGGTTTAATATACATATGTACTGTGAAATGATTACCAACACCAAGGTAATTAACATATCCATCACCTCATAAGTAACTCTTTTGGTGTGTGTGTGTGCTGAACTTCAGATATACTGTCTGCAACATTCAAGTATAGAATATTGTATTATTAATTATAGTCACCATGCTGTACATTAGATCCACAGAACTTAGTCATCTTATAGCTGAAAGTTTATACCCCTGGCCTACATCTCCCCATTTCTTCCTCCCCTCAATCTCTGGCAACCACCATTCTCTTCTGTTTCTATGAAATCAGCTTTTAAAAATAATCCATATATAAGTGATACCATACAGTATTTTTCTTTCTCTGGCTTATTTCACTTAGCATAATGCCCTTTGGTTCATCTGTGTGGTTGCAAATGGCAGGATTTTATTCCTTTTTTATGGCTAAATAATATTCCTTTGTGTGTATGTGTATGTGTATCACATTTTCTTTATTTATTTATCCACTGGAAGGCATTAGATTGTTACCATGCTTTCACTATTGTGAATAATCCTGCAATGAACATGAGAATACACGTATCTCTTTGAGATACAGATTTTGTTTCTTCCTGATATATACCCATGAGTTAGGTTGCTGGATTATATGGTAGCTCTAGTTTTTAATTTTTTGAGAACCTCCACATTGTTTTCCATAATGGCTATACCAATCATATTCCCACAACAGTATACAAGGATTCCCTTTTCACAAATGGTCTTTATACTTCCCACTGGTCACATAGCCCAAAGCCTGCTGTGTAAGCCAGTAAAATAGGTACAGATTATCAATCTATATGTTTTAATAAATAGTGTAGATTAGCCCAGAGTGCATTCAGGGGAATTTCAGATGTTAAAAAGCATATTAAATGTCACTGGTTAGTACATTTCATTTGTATCTTGGTGGGAGAGTTCTATGGCTCCAGGTATCCCTGGGATCAGCTGCAAGCTAACTCTACATTTACAAACCAAAATCATAGGTGAAAAGTAATGCCACATTTGTGAGGGAATTTCACACTTGAGAAATTTAAGAGTGATAATTCTTCGTGTATCTCTGTTTAATTCCCTGAGTTAATTGGAACAAATAGATGTATGTTCTTAAGAAAGAGTAATCATTGTGCTGATGTTCATGATAGAGCCTTCTTGCTAAAGCAACGTGGGAAGCAGCTTGTACTCCCTAGCTCCATATTTTGATTAATAGAAAAAAACAGAAGCAATTTACTTTTACTTAGCAGGAACAGTAGTGCACTTTTATTTTCCAACTCAGTAATCTGTCAATTTTGGCTCTTTGCTGTAAGTTAGTTCACAGGGACTTTAATTATCTTGCCGTCTTGTAGAATATCAGGTTGGATCATGACACTGATGGGTCGTTTAATAGAACCTGGTGAGCAAGAAATAGCAGCACTCTTTCTGCCTGGGTACTATAAATACATGCGAAAAGGGACAAAATACATCTTACAAAAACACAGGAGTTTTCTTCCATCAGTGAGATTTTCGGGGGTTTAGATGGGTGGATACTCCAAATTCCACAAAGGACAATTTGTGGAAATCCGCACACCCAACCAAAATGCTTATTTGCATCTCTTTGGATGTCAGAGGCTGCCATTAATTATGGCCTCTCGTCACATCTGCAGCTGTCACCTGCCTTGAGACAGTAAATGCAGATCTTGTTTTCTGGCCCCAGGATCTATCCTCTTATCTGTCCTTCCCTTGTCTTGTTCACAGCCTCACGATGATCTTGTGAACATCTGAAATCATTCCAATAAATTAATTTTTTGAAGTTACTCAGAGTTGATTTTTCTTACTTACAACTAAAGAATGTTACTTTACACAATTATTATGAAAGTACTACAAATGAGATAAAATTTAATTAAAAAACACAAATTAGTACCTGTTAATTAGGGATAATATAAATTATTCACACTGAACATTTAGAATATTATACATTTTATAAAGTCATGGTTGAAACCTTAAGATTCTATTAAGAAATTGCATTAAAGATCATACATAATTATATACATTTTTATATTGTCACATAAAGATTTGATAAAATTAGTTTTAAAATTGAGGCCAAAATATCCTATTTGTATAGTCAGATGATGATGCACATTTTTTTATAACCTGGCTGAAAACATAAAATATTTTCAGGTTTTACTATTTCCTATTTGTAAAATAAATTAGGTGGAAAAATCTAGTCAATATTTATCGATCTTACATAAACAGTGCACTGCACTAGATATTCTAAGGTAAAACAAAAAGCCATTTGCTTATTGATGCTTGCAAGTAATAATTTTTATACTGAATTTAGAGTGGAAAGCATTTTTATGGATTGTACCAAAATGTAAAACACTCTTACAATTGCCCTAAGTGTTTTGCAGTTAAAAGAACCTAGAAAAATAACTTTAAAGATTCAATCAAATATAATCAGCAAATAGTTGTTGAACTATGTGTTCTCAAATTGTCCCTCTGTTTAACAAGATTTTGTAAAATGCAAGGGAGCTGGAAAAGGAGAGGCAGCAAGCTACAGACACGGTACTCAGGCATACTGATGTTAGGAAGTTACATTGGAAAACTGAGGGTGTGGGAAATAATTGCCTTAAAACTATCAGCATGTAAGAAGGCTGGAAAGCCTTTAGGACCTAGCTTGAAAACCCGTTACCTTGCTTGACATCTAATATATATTACCTCGGTTTTAAATCTAGTTTTGGTTGTTTTTTTTCTCAGTGGATGCAAACCACATTGTTTTTAATACCAAAGTATACAAAGAACCAACTTTCTTTTATAATATCTTATAAATAGTAGTTGGTATTAAAACTTATTTCCCCATTTTTTTCAGCATTTTTATACTTTGGGTTCTCTTTGGTGCATTCTGTTTTCTCAGACTGCTAATCTGCCAGTTTAAAAAAATACCATTTGAATTTGAGCATACTTACATGCTTTTTGCTAATTTTACTCATTTTGTGTCTCCACACACTGGAAAAAGTTACAATGTTTTCTATAAGTGTAAACAAATTTCCACAAAACAATATGCTTTAGTCATTGTCACATCTCTTGAAACCTTAATTATGTGTGCACATCATAATAAACACACATGTGTACATACATGTTTATTATGTATACAAATATCATTCTAAGATATTAAGAGATGTATCAGTAATTTCCCAATGCAATTCAGAAATGAAAATTTCCATTTTCCAAGGACAAATATCTAACTGTATATGTATGGAAAATTTTAAATTCATGAACAAAATTATAGAATATAATCATATTTTTCAAAGACTATTATAAACCAGATAACAAATATCATATTTGGTGAAATTCTACTATAATTTCCAGTTCAGTCTCATAGGAAAACAACTTATTAAATAAAAGTATAAATAAAAGCTGAATTAGGTTAACACGAAAAAAAGAGTAGCAGTGCTAAGTATTAAATTTGAAAGTCTAAATCCATTCATCCAACCATCTAACCAACCATCCATCTATCCATCCATCCATTCAACATTTCAATAGGTCATGTATTCTGCTAGAGTAGGAATATAAAGATAAATCATGACAGTGAACTCACAGCCTGGAAGTCAAGACAGACATGCAAAAGAGACAACTGTCTCTGTGTTTTCAAGCTCTGTGACCCATCTGTACCAACGTCAGAAGGAACTGGACTGATGTTCTTCTTTTCTCAATCGCCTAAGTCCTAGCCATCCCATTCTGCTCCCCAGGCTGTTCCTAATTCTCTCTGTTCCTGACTCATTTCCTCTGTGAGGTCCCCAACTTGGCACTCATATCTGATTCTCCTCTGATACTGACCACAGGACTCCCAGGCATTCACGCCTCTGAGTTACCTGTCTTCAGCCGGTTTACGTAACCAATTATTCTAACAGAACCTGATATGACACAGACCATCATGCCAGATGTGCCCTCCTGAATCATCCAGTCCTGTGGATGGCCACAGCACCATGTGACAAGTGCTATAAAGATAACATTGCCTTTGGTACGTTGAGGAGGGACTATGTAGCTGTCCAGGACTGGGTGGAAGTTTGACAATCACAAAAGACTTCACAGGTGATAGTGCTTGAAATGTGATTTTTGAGCCTTTAAAACTGAGTAGAGGTGTGCCAGGTATACTGAGGAGAATAGAAAGGCAGAAAACACTGGTCCCTTAGATATACATGAATTCTAGAATATAGGGACACAGAGCTGTGGAAGATGAGACCATCCCCAAAATAATAAAGCAGTATAAAATTTTGAGCTCCAATCAAGACAATGAAAAGCTGAACACACAATAACATATTGATTAATTTAGTATATTTGGGATTATAACTGGATAGATATTGATTTGATAGTATTAGTCATAGTCAGGACATGGAAAAATTATGAATGCCCCTCAAGAAGATTGGAATAGTCATTTTTTAAAAATAAAGTAAAAAAAATCATCCGTTCTCTATGGATGAAATTGGTTACTTATAGGAACATTCTGCAAAGAGCCTTGGTTTACTTGACTCCAAAGGTATTCTCCTAAATTATGATTTTAATTAACTTTCTTTCCTTATATCCTATGCTTACCAATCGTAAGTATAATTTTCTTCTCTTTGTAGAGTTTCCTAAATGGATGGAAGGTGTGTTCTGATTAACCAACATGAATATTTAAGTTCTTCTGGAAATTATATTCTCACTATAAATTAATTAATTAATATAATGTCATTACAAATGCACTGGCATTTGGCTTATGTGTCACTATGTGTGTTTAGTTATTTTTATGTTAAAGCCTTTAGTAAGATCGATCACCACTGGGTATGCTGCAGTCATGGTTCTGGATTTGCAAAACTAAGAAACAGGTCTTTGAGTAGAGTAACCCATCCAGAAGGGGCCATCTTATGAAGGTTAGCAACCATTGACTATCTTGGTAATACCTCTATCTTGACCCTCTTTATTACAATAATAATTATGGGCCGTGTGATTTTTAAGTAACATAAGAGACCATCAAGGAAAATAGAAAGTCAGTGAAATAATAACATAATCAGGAATGCAGAATTTGGGATATTACAAAACAAAGTGTTAAAAAATAATAATTTCAGTGGCTCTATGAACAATTTTAAGTAGTAACATATCACATTTTTTCTAAGATTATCAAATAATAGAGAATGTCTTATCCATCACAGCAGGCATGAGAATGCACTCACAGACCACTGACTATAGGAAGTGTAATTAACCACAGATCCCAGCTACTGTGTTCTGAAATTTGTGGCCCCACACCTCTCATGGGTCATTGCCAGCCAAAGACTACATACAGCAGAGGAACTAAAGCAAACCTGTTCTTGATTTCTCTGAAGGCCAACTTTGGTTTAATGATTCCCTATGGTTTCCTCAAACCTTCTAGCAGTTTAGGGTACTTTTACCAAAAATCTCTCTCTCCACCTCCTTTATTTGAGATCAGAAAGGGATCAGAGCCTGATGGCTCTCTTAGCCTTCTCCAGCTCCCTCCCTATTTTCTCTCAAGCTTTCCTCAAATAAAATCCTTGCATATTACCAACATCATCTTTGTATCAGCTCTTGAAGGACCCTGACCAACACTTCCAAAAATTTTCCTAAATTCTCTTCAATGTTTTATGTCATGATACACAAGGTCAGAATCCCAACTGTCTTAACCCTCCATGGGCAGAATATTGAATGGCCAATCCTCTTGTTCACTTTACCCAGATGGAGAAAGTGCTTGCGAAAAGAGCCCATGCTGCTATATGGACATTGTCTAATAGTTTTTCTGAATGATCAGAGACCTGGAAGAAGCAAGATTGCTGACATGGAAGTTTGGGGAAGAGTTTTATGGATAGACTACTTAGAATAGACCCAGAGTGGACAGAAGAAGCTCTTAATAACCAGGTAGACATACTTTCCTGCTCAGTGAAGGTAAATTTATTCTAGCACTTACTCAATGATTTATGGGCAATGTGATCATACTTGTAGGAATGGAAAGTAACACATGGATAGGATCAGTACAAGCACTTTCCTTCCCAAAGGATGATCTGGTCTTTGCTACTGCCAAGAGCCCTTTTGCAAGCAGCAATAAACAACCCTGTGTTACTGATAGGATACCATGTCCTGGAAGGGCCAGTCTTCTAGCTAGTAGCAAGTTAGTCATATTCTGTTTTCTCCATCACAGAGGAGGTGGTGTTTTTTCCTAACTGGAATAGACATGTATTCTGTATATAGATTTGCCTGCTCTACTAGCTATGCTTCTGACAGCAGCATCACCTCTGAACTTAGAAATGCCTTATTTATGGCTATAATGCAAATGAATTCTAGGGGATGAAGTAAGGGAATTTGTTGATAGTCATAGTTTAACTGCTTTTACACATAATCTATTATCCATAAGTACTGGACCTTATAGAAGGAAATAAATGAAGACTTAGAGCTCCAGCTGACACACACTACTTTCTAAGTTTTGGGTGTTGTGCTACAGGATATAGTATGTACTCTGAACAAGGAATCAATGTATGGTGCTGTTTTTCAGACCCAGGATACTTGGGTCCAAGAACCAAGAGGTAGAACAGGGAGTGGAACTGTCTGATATACCTAATATTTCATTTGCAAAAATTTACTTCTCAATAACATAACTCTAAGATGTGCTGAGTTAGAGCTCTTGGTACCAAAGGGGGAAATGATTCAACCAAGGGACACATTTTGTTTCCATTGAATTAGAGCAGCCGAGACTGCTATCTGGTGGTTTGGTTTCCTCATAGGGCTTATAATATTGATAGGATGGTTGATCGTGACTACCAAGAAGAAAAAAGGAGAACTATGGATGAAATCAAGGGGGACCCTGGAGTGCCTTCCAGAACCTCTGTGTCTAGTATTTAAAGTTATTAGAAGACTACAACTATCTCATATATTTGGGAATACCAAGGGCTCGTATCCAATCGGAATGCATTTTCACATTATTCTGTCATGTAAACTGATCAATAGAAAAAATTAAAGAATATGTACAACGGAGAAGGAAACTTGTACATACTTTCATACAATCATGCATGGCGAGTTACAGAAATAAATAAACTTTCATCTACCCAGAATACTGAGATGAAATCATAACAGGACTTGAGGGATGATGGATATTACTGAACAATCTCAGACTTGGATTTGGACACTGAGACAGGTGATACTTTTGGTTGATTCCTTTTGGATATGGAATGATCATTACTCTGGTTGTGTAAAAGAGAATTGTATTACGGAAGGTAGTAACTATTCTTTTAAAAATATGTGTTAATATGGGGATATTGGTGTATGTTGGCAGTGGCAGCCAGAGTGGTAGATCATAATGGGAATTTGTCCTTTTTTAGTCACCCAGCATCTTAACCTTCTACCTACATTTTGGGAAATCTTGCACCCTACAAGAGTCGACTTTCAGGAATAGAAGCTCAGAAAGTTACTTTCTGAGACTACTTTGCAGTGAGGGTAGGGACACACTGCCAGTTTCAGCCAATTAGACACATCTGCTTCAGACTTTGAACCAGGAGGGAGTCATGCAAAGACATAATGATCATGCAGAAAATGGCAAGGAGCTGAGAGCCATGGTAGTCATTATTTCTTTTTCAGACGCAGCACTGTCCAGAACCCAGGGCCAACACTGATGGATTTAGAAGGCCAAGGTGGGGCATCTGTGCCAACACACTCCTCCGACATCAGAGTACTCACAGGACAAGTTACGAGGCAGGATTTAGGGTATTAGACAAGCCTTCCTGTTTGGTCTCCAACTCTAAATATTCTGTGAAGGATCCAATATGATTCCAACAAAACTGCATCTGTTTATATCAGCCAGAGCTAATTTTTCCTCTTTGCAATTAAGGCTCTGATTAACATTCTACCCTTTCTGAACAGCTAATTTGAGAAACTTCGGCTCTGACTGCCCAGACTAGACTGTGTTGCCTTTGCATGCATAAAAGTTCAGCCCAACCTGCCAGATACTAACCCTACTATTTGAATAATTTGTTTCAGGCCTGATTAGGATTAGCTCTGCCTCTAGAGCTTTGTGAAGCCTCCCACAAGTCTGCAGCATATACTCTGTTCTGCCATATTGCTTCAGTTAACTTTCTGACTTCAAAGTCCTTGCTCGTAATCATTATCTCCTATGGACTATGATTAGTTAGGTCTCACAGATGGGAATGGTCCATTTGAAGATGAGAGGTCTCCTCAAGACTCTTTCAAATCACATCATTAATATAGTCTCCATGTCATCTGGCTGACTACCACTTACTGATAAGAACAATCATTTTTATTAGCAAGCTATATTATTAAAACTTCTAATATCATCCACATCAACCATCCTGCACCTTTGACTTCACTAATGTACCCCTCATACCTTAGCACTGGCCCTTCGTAAGTGTATCTTTCACTAATTTCCTCTCTGAGGAGAGAACAACATGGTCCTGGCACCCTGGTCAGCCTGGCTCCCACCACTGGAATCACTGCTTCTTCCCCATCCTGCCATCTGAAGTTCCCAGTGTGCTTTTCTCATGGCTCAGGTTGGCCTTCTAGCAATCCCAACAACTGGAATCACACGGCACTTTACACTTCATCTAGAAATGCATAGCTTTAACCTGGGTGATTGGGGAAGGAAGAATTAGAGAAAGCTTATTGAATTGGAAAAAGATAGTGACTCCAGAATTCCTGAGTCCAGAACTTCCTGGGCACTCCAGTCAGTGATTTTTTCATATTTTTTGCAGCCCCACACTTTCCTCTCTTCTGATCCCAGAATTGCTTTTGAAATGGTAGCTATTTTGTGAAAAGAAAAAACCCTTAAAGGTGCAGAAGGATATCTGACTAGACTGTTTTAACTGAAGAAGAGCTTACCACAAATAAAATGAACTTACTTTATGCACTTAATTTTGTATGAAATTCACAGGTCGGAGGCATATTTTTGTAAAAGTAAAATCTTGCTGGGTTGATGAGTTTCCTAACAGAAAAAAAAAAAATGGGTGTCTCACTTGAAATACATAATAAGCTTTGAAAATTCTCCAAATCATGTTTCCTTTTTTTAAGCATTCAGATTGAAAGATGAGATAGACAGTAGCGCTGTTGAAGATCAAATAAACTACCATTGCAAGCATTTTCAGTAGCTGGAGCCCATCCTGAAAGTCATTAAATACATAAATTCTGAAAGAGCACATCAGTGTCATGTTTCATTGCTCCAACCACACATTGAAGAAAGGGTAAAGTATTTTTTAAAAACTTGACACTTAAATTGTTTATTTCAGTGTTTCCATTTTCCCCTTCATTACTTTTGTTCCAGAGAGAAAAAAGTTGAAAATCAGGATAGAAAATTGAAGCTGTTTTCCAATAGCTTATTCTTCTAGATATTGATGAAATTCTTAACAAAAATATTTTCCATTTTTTCCCCTGTTAGTGCCACTAAAATTTCTAAGCAAATGATTATTTAATCAAGAGCCATGTATATAGTCAGCTCATAGAAAGCTACAGGTACCAAGGAGGACGTATCAAGAGGGTTTAAAAACAGTGAGAGGAAGTGGTTGTCAAGTGAAACTCTGAGCTACAAAAATCAACACTCATAAACAGACTAAGCATCTGTAAAAGTAGTCCATTGTGCATAAAACACTTACAAAAGTGTTGCCTCTGACACTGAGAACTTATGGGTGTTAAGACCTACTTGCATTTTTTGGAAGTTGTGCTTACAACCGGTTCTCCCGAAATATAAGTTGCCCAGAAGTGGTATTATCATGACTGATAAAAAGAGCAGAATGGAGTGGATGAGGAAGAATTCGCCAAGTGTCCTACAGCTGCTGTCTCCAGAGAAACTGGGCTTGACACCAATGACCAATTTCAGTTATCTAGCCAGAGACTTCCCTAAAGTAATGCAACCCTGCAGGTGGTCAAATCCTGACAGACCCATCTTATAAAGACATCTGACTCCTTTCTTAATCTGTATTCATCAATAAACTTTCTGATCTATGTTTCCTCAGTGAAATGGGAAGTTATGTCCTAAGTAAATGGTCAGGATTTGTTGCCTTGTCAAATACAGATTCAAACATAAATTGGCATTCTGGTGCATAAACTAGTCTTCTCAGTTTTTTGCTTTATATAAATCAGTTGCTACATCCTGATTGCTTCTTGGTGAGCTGGCATTTTTTTTTTTTAATCTATCAAGCTGTAAACTACACACTGAGCTAGTGCTTCCACCAAAGACCGCTTTCTCATGACACTCTACAAAGAGGCTGACTTTAATATCTTTTTGTTGCCCCAATGAGTATTACAGCTATTCAATTTGTCTATTTTTTCTAACCTGGAAAGACATAGGAGTGTAAATTAAGATGAAGTTTACTGCTGTAATCTTTACTAATCTTTATACAAAGAAGTACTGCATATTTAGGAATAAAATTATCATTGTAGAAATAAAATATTTTATAAGTTGTATCATTTTCCTTCATAATCCTTTCAAAATAAGAAAGTATAAATCATTACAAATTTTAATTCAGACCTTGGAATTCAAAATAATTAGCAATTTTAATTTAGTAGTTAGAAATGATCACTTTCAAAATAAAATTGCCTAATGGGATACATTTAAACCATACCTTCTCTTACACCAGCTGTAGTAGTGCTAACATATGACAGCCATGGATTATGGTTAAAGAGTCAAATAAATTGATAATAATAAACTAAGGGTCTACAAAGGTGTGATTTGGTTAAAGGAAACAGAGATAATCCCTCATTGGGTTTTTACAGTAGAATTTCTCACTTCTCAAGAGTGACTTATCTTTCTTTCATGAGCTGAAAAAACCTGGAGCTTGCAAGTGCCTCAGGCAAGTGAGTTTGAAGGTCTTCTTCGAGACTGAATGAAAGATAATAATCAAAATCTAGGTCAAGATACTATTTATTCTATAGAGAATTGTTTAAGCTAATGCTTTAAATTTAAGTCAGAACACAATTTAATATATGATTCATAGCATGCCTATCAGATATTCTTAATGACTGCACACATTGTAATCTCATTCGGACTATTTTACTTTGAGCAATTTTCTAACATCAAGTAGTACAGCCATTAAATTATCATTACAAAGATATCAAACTTCCTTCATCGCATCTAACTATTTCTCAAGACACAGGTATGCAGTATGAGTCTGAAAGCTTTAGAAACTTCGATATAGTTTTCAGAGAAAGAATAAAAACAAAGGATTTGAGGTAAAAAAAAAGAATGAAACAGGATAGAAAAATTGGCAGGGAAAATGGATCTAGTCTGATACATGACAAGGAAAGTTTACCTTTGAATAACTAGAAGGAAGCCACTACTAGTTATTATTAGCAATAGTACAGGCATATTAAATTTTATAATCACCACAAAAACATAAGAAGTGAAAAAAGTTTGAGAATGACACGATAAAATTTTATAAAGTCATGAACAACTGATGGGAAATGAAAATAATTATCCATCATAAATACTATCCTATGGGGAAAATGAAGCTATACTGCATATGCTCTACATTTCAATAAAATCATTCTAGTTTGTACTATATAACAAGTGAACATTTGGCCTTCAAGAATATCTAAATGAACTACATTAAGTACTTCACTCTGAAAGTTTATTTTATCTTACCAATTTATTCAGACAGTTGATTATAAAGATGGGTTCCATATGAAGAAATACACATCACACCATGAATGAAATTAAGATAAAGTCAAAGTGAGTCCCCAAAGTCTCAGAGACAGCTGCCCTGCTAATATTCTGAAAATAAGAAAATAGATCAAAATTGCACTCTCAGGTTAAAGACTGCACAAAGCAAGAGGACTATCTGGAAGAAAATAATAAAGTGTTTAAAGAGGTAGAAATAACATGCCTGAGTTCTGTTAGAATAAGAGTTAGTATGTGTATGCCCTGAAGTCCACAGATGCTAAGGAGGTGGATTAGATAGCCAGAGCTCTGAACTGTGGGAGGAGAGGTTTATCTATAGTAAAGTTCACACACTCGGCAGTGAACTTGGAAAAGGAGGCCACTTCTGATTAATCCTTGAAAACAAAGAGAGTGAAGTATGGCAGTAGTAACTGGCTAGAAGTCTAGAGGGAAGTTAGATCTCATGAAGGAACAAGGGATTAATGAGAACAAGGCCAGGTTTCTGATCCTGTTTTATGACCCCAAAATTTCACTAAACTTCCAATCAACTTTCTCATAAAATGATGACTAATGGTCACAAGGTTAGATGGGTGTAAGGACTCTTTGTTGCTAATGAATTTCCGTAACTGCCAGTGGCTCATGGAAGCTTTCTAGGCAAAGGGAGATCATCCAGTCCAAATTACAACTGAGGAATTAAGGTCCAGAGAGATGAAATGATTACCCAGCCAAAGATGGAGGCAAACACCTTTTTAAAAAGTCGGGCCTTTATCCGATATGGTACAATAAAGGCAGCATGTCATCTATCCTTCAGAGACAAGATGGATTATTGAAATGTACAAGTAAGCCCTGAACTGCCTTTTCAGCAACCTGTTTCCTCTAGCTAAATCAGAGTAAATCACAGAGAAATAATAGAACGAAATGGATTTAAGTTTCATTTCCTTTTATTTCCTCTTTTCTTCCTCGTGGAGTTGCGAATGAGCAATGAAATGGCCAAAAGTCCAAAAGCCCCAATGTAGCCAAGCATTAATATTAACATTTATTTGGTATAGATAAAAAGCCCTCGTCACATTCTAAAATCTCAAAGAACCCAAGTGAATCTGGAACCGGCAGAACGAATTCTCTAGAATATAATGACTTGCAACCTTCCCTCAGAATTCACTGAAGCTTATCATATGAAACTGAGGCACTATTTCTCTTATCATGAAAGGAACAGTAGTAACTGAAAACATAAATGGCCTACTGGTGAGTTGTTCTTGCTCATGATTCTGTTTGCCTTCCCATCTTCTGCACTGGACAAGTGTAGGCAACAGGTGATCTTTAGACTAGAGAGAGGAAGGAAGTATTCCTTTCCACTTCTGAGTCTGCACGCACACTCGGGCACCCTTTCTGAGGAGTAATCAGCTCATTTCTTTCTGAAGAATTGCCATTCAATCCACACCAGTCTATATAAATGTCAAAGGGGAAAATCCTGGAGACTGTTTTCCTGAGGTGGCTAGCTCACCTCCACCATCTTTCCTGGGCTCACAGCCTCACTCCTGGTGTGTTAAAAAGCCTCCGTGGCCATTGCTGAGCCCATCTTCCTAGGCTTTATTTTACCTCAGCTCCATCTCCCAGTCCCAGAGGATCCAAGTCCCTTGTTCTTCAAAACCAATTCCACCCAGCCTTCCAAGGTCCTGTCTGATCCTGTGACCCAGCCTCTACCCAGAATTATCAGTCATTTTCTCTTACGTTATTTCTCTTGCTAGACATGTCCAGGAGAAATTTTCTGATTTTGAGAGCAATAGACAGAGTAGCTGAGGAATAGAAAGACACCTCCAAAAAGGTCTGACCCAAAGGTGGAATACCTAAGAAAAATCAGTCCCATCTCCCTGCAAAGGTAAATCTTCTGGTGCCTCATCACCTGTATCTTTGAGTATCTCCTTCCTGGCTGTTTTCGGTGCAGATTTTAGGAAGGATGGGCAGAATACAGGAATAGAAAATTGATTATTCCCCCCCAAACATTCCATTTCTGTGTGTTGTTGCATGAATTTAAGTTCTCTTAAATTCAAAGATACAGTGGTATCTTTGACCTCTGCTTGTGTTCCCAGGGTGTCTGAATCAGTCTATTAGGATGGTATCATGTCACATGATATCTACTCCAGTAGAAAAAAGAAAGATACTTGATTTAATTTGCCTGGCTGACATGGTGATGTTAAATACCTTATTCAGACACCTTGGGAACATGAGCAGAGGTCAAAGATACCACTGTGTGTTTCAGACCTGGCACCAAGTCTCCCCAGGAGAGGAGGTACAAAGTGGGAGCTGAAACCCAGCCCATTTCTGCTGGCCTGCCTTGGGCCCTAGACAGGGCTGCAATCCTTGGAGGGAGGAGGACTTTTTTTTTTTAAGATTTTATTTATTTATTTGATAGAGCGATCACAAGCAGGCAGAGAGGCAGGCAGAGAGAGAGAGGGAAGCAGGCTCCCTGCTGAGCAGAGAACATAATGAGGGGCTCCAACCCAGGACCCTAAGATCATGACCTGAGCTGAAGGCAGAGGCTTAACCCACTGAGGCACCCAGGCGCCCCAGACTTTTTTTTTTTTTTTTTAAATAATTTCTTTTTCTTTTCTAGTGCCCGAGCCTGGGAAATTACTTTTCTTCTACTTTCTTTTTTCTCTAAAGGAAAAACTAAGTCTCATCACTTAAGTAGACTGTGTATGAAAGGTGCAAAATAAGTAATTTAGCTCAGATATTAAAGGTAATGGGGCTGAGTGAAATCAACAACAAGTTTTTTTATAAAGTCCTACATCACCTCGATAGTAATAAACATGGAATGGACGTCCACTGTGAATCAGGTACCATACCAAGAACTTTTTCATGTCATGTGTCGTAATATATCTCCAACAACTCACTGAAACAGCGGCCAGGGTTATTTCCTCTTTTAGAGGTGAGATCATCCAGTCATGGCATTTTACTCCCAAGTTTTTTGGTCCAATCTCAGAAGAGATGATATTTGTTCATTTTTAAGACTAACATGGTAAAAAATAATATCCTGCCTGCATGAAATGGTGGCACCACGATGAGGATCAAAAAGTCATCATTTGTTTTATGACGAGTTGGTCCTTTATGTTTTTAATAAGTATCCCACCTTTACCTTGCCATTTAATGCTTTTCTGGGTGACAACTGAAGTGTACTACATGTGTGTATTTTGGGTGCCATGGGTGTGCATCTAGACATAAAACAGAACGTGACACTCAGAATAGAGATGGTTTCAGATCGGTTATCCATTATTACTGTTTTTCTTTCAATCCAAATTCTTTCTTCCAGTCCTATGCTGAGAAGTGTGGTACTTAAAAGAGATTTTATCTATCAAGTATTTATTATATTTATCTTTTCATTTCAAGCCTTCTATTTTAAAATAAGTATCCTCGTGTCTTTTTTTTTTTTTTTCATTTTCAGGATTCTGATGATTAATGTTATGTGTCAACTTGATTAGGCCATGGTAGCCAGATATTTGGCCAAACAGCAGAAGAGCTATTTCTGTGAAGGTATTTTTTTTGGATAAGAATAATGTTTAAATCAGTAAACTGTAAGTAACGCAGATAAATGAAAAGACTGAAGTCCCTGGAGGAAGAGGGAATTTTGCCTCCAGTCTGCCTTAGGACTTGCTTAGGACCTGCTGGCCTGACCTGGGGAATTTGGACTTGCAGCCCCCACAATTGGAGGAGCCAAGAAATCTCGTTAAAATAAGTTTATCTGTCCCTCGGTTTCTCTTTCTCTCTATCTCTCCACACACAAACGCACATACACACACACACACACACACGCGCGCGCGTGCGCGCGCGCGCGCACGCACACATGCACTCACATCCTAGGGGTTCTATGTCTCTGGAGAACCCAGACTGATACACAGGTTTTCAATTCTGGCCTAGCACATAGGCTGTCATGTCATTGCTTTCATTAAGAAGATCACTAAAATTCCAATGGAGGCCGTGTCCACATTTCTTATAACTGGTGTGAATATAAGCATCTCTTATTAATTGCTGTTGATTAGCCAAAAGGCAAATATTTAATTAAACCTTGAGAGATAATAAAATTGCACATGAATTATCTATCTAAGAGCACCTAGGTCCGCACATTTCATTAAGACGATTTAAGTAATAATCATATCTCTTACACCCAGTCTTTGTTTGAGCAGGTTGATTCTTTTCTGGTTGCTTTGTTTTGCTTTTTTTTTTTCTTTCTGAAGTTCCCTAGAGAGACAATGCTTTTTTTTTTTTCCTAAAGTCATCTTTGTTGATTTATATTTACTTTGCTTCTTATCTACGTCCCATTAGAAGCTCTGCTGATCACATCACAGATGAACACTTTTGTTTATTATACTTGAAATTGTACACTCAAGAGAAAACATTGACCAGACTGAATGATAATGAACCCTCAGTAGAGGAAAGATTTAGTTGGCAGTTAAAGCAAAACTCAGTTTTCCATTGGTGTTCTTACATGCTTCTATTTCCTAGGGTTTTCCTGGGAATGTAAGAAATCCACAGGACAAGGGGGTTGGTTACTCTGCTATTGGTTGAAGTAAACTTTTGAAAGTTTACTTCAAGGACAGGCACAGACTTTTATTTGTTAAAGAAGCAGTAAAAATCCAAACATCTCCTGTGTGCCTGCCCAGGACTGAAAAGAAGCAGCTTCCAGATCTTCAATACAGAGCTTGAGAGATTGTTCCTGAAGGAATGAGGCAGGAGGCTTCCAGGGTGGGTGGTTGCACAGGCTGAGCTACCCACCACGGGAGCTAAACCTTGTGAAAAAGGAAAATAAGGACACTTCCACTTAAAAAGCTGCTGAAATTGTCTTTCCTTTTTTTTATTTTTAAGATTTCATTTATTTATTTGACAGAGAGCTAGACAAAGAGCACAAGTAGACAGAGAGGCAGGCAGAGGGAGAGGGAGAAGCAGGCTCCACTGAGCAGGGAGCCCAATGTGGAACTTGATCCCAGGACCTTGAAATCATGACTTGAGCCAAAGGCAGTTGCTTAACCAACTGAGCCACATAGTCACCTCTGTCTTTCCCTTTTTTTTTTTTTTTAAATTAACTGTCCTTTGTTTTATGATGGTTAATAGTAGGCTATTAACAGTTAATGGTAGGATATGTGTGTGATTTTAATGGTCTCATGTTTCAGTAAATGTTTGAAGCTCTATATTGGATCTACTCAGTCTTTTAAAAACTCTTTCACAATTTTCTCTCATAAAATCCAAATGCCTGGGAAATGCCAGCCTACATACAAGTGTCTTGCTTCTGTTTGATGCTACTAGTTACACTTCTGATGCTGCACGAGTGTATGAATGCATGACCTTTTATCCTCTCTATGATGCAGGACGTTGCTCTCTATGACCACACAGCACAATCTGAATGCTTGACACAAAGTTGTTAAAAATGTTCTCTTTTAAAGAAAAGGAGCTGGAACCTTTCAGGAAACTGCACACACATTTCCCGGGCACCAAGTTGCTTCTCATCTAAATGAGACTGTAGGAAAACGGAGACTATGCACTACAGATAGGCTGAAAGGGTTGTTTACACAACAAAGGACAGCCTTAGGGACTCTGCAGAGTGAGGAGCATTAAACCATTAACTGGGCTGGAAAATACCAGAGTGGGAGACAAACCAGGAGAGACTGTGGACTCTGAGAAACAAATTGAGGGTTTTGGAGGGGAGGGGAGTGGGGAGGTGGGTGAGCCTGGTGGTGGGTATTAAGGAGGGGCGTATTGCATGGAGCACTGGGTGTGGTGCATAAGCAATGAATTTTGAAACAATGAAAAAAAATTAAATTAAATTAAAAAAAAAATACCCTGCTAAGGCTCTGGGGTATTATTCCGAGTAAGTGCAGGTGTAACGCACTTTGTTCACCAGAGCAAAGAGTTACTTTGTATTGTTTCTCTAATTATGCATGCTACTCCAATTATATTAATAATCAAGAAGTCTTCTTATATAAAGATGGCACAGACATATTTAAAATTATTTTGTGCACAGGATTCAAAAGATTATTAGAGCAATGCTCAGGAAAAAAAAGACCACCTAAAGTTTTTCTAGTTACAAAACTACTGATTTTATTTAAAAAATCATTCACCATGATCAAGTGGGATTTATTCCTGGATTGCAAGGGTGGTTCAATACTGGCAAATTATCAGCGTGATACAACACATTAATAAAAGAAAGGATAAGGGACGCCTGGGTGGCTCAGTTGGTTAAGCGGCTGCCTTCAGCTCAGGTCATGATCCCAGCGTCCTGGGATTGAGTCCCACATCGGGCTCCTTGCTCGGCAGGGAGCCTGCTTCTCCCTCTGCCTCTGCCTGCCTCTCTGTCTGCCTGTGCTTGCTTGCTCTCTCTCTAACAAATAAATAAATAAAATCTTTAAAAAAAAAAAAAAAGAAAGGATAAGAACTATATGATCATTTCAATAGTTGCAGAAAAAGTATTTGATATAGTACACCATCCATTCATGATAAAAACCCTCAGCAAAGGGGCGCCTGGGTGGCTCAGTGGGTTAAAGGCGCTGTCTTCAGCTCTGGTCATGATCCCAGGGTCGTGGGATCAAGCCCCATATCGGGCTCTCTGCTCTGCGGACAGCCTGCTTCCTCCTCTCTCTCTCTGCTTGCCCCTCTGCCTACTTATGATCTCTGTCTGTCAAATAAATAAATAAATAAATAAATCTTTAAAAAAGAAAAAAACCCTCAGCAAAGTTGATTTAGAAGTTTTTGTCTTTTTTTGACTGACTTATTCCCATAGTATAATACTCTTTAGCTCCACCGTGTTCTTACTGTTGGGGTCCGTTATCAAAGGAGCGAGACTGATACAAAGTGAAGGTCAAGCAAAGCTTTATTTCGAGCCAAGCATCAAGAATCAAACCGACCAGTTGGGGCCGCCTCTTACAGAGAGAGCGACCACCCCCAGCCTCACAGACTAGCTTTTATAGAGCAAAGGCCATGTGGTTGAGCCTGGCCACACACAGGTGGCCAATGAGATTGTAACACACAGAGAAAGTTGCATAGCCATGCTAGGTCACACACGGTGGCCAATTGAAATTACAATTCACCCTATAGTAGCTATTTGAACTAGCCTATCACCTTGGTCAGAATTGGTGCCCAAAAGACACCCAAAATGCGGGGCCCACACTTCTTGGTAGCTAGGGAGACAGTATGTTCACTCCACTGATTGGATGTCTCCACCTGGCCTGACTTGTCGTTGTATTCTGGGCTCTGTTATCTCCACCTGACCTGCTCTGCCCTTGCATTTGGGCTCTGTTGTCAGGGACTGGTCGACCATATTTTACTGCATAAACAACAAAATGGCTATTTAATCCAAGATGGAATCGTTCTGTCTAAGTAGGCCCTTACAGTAATACACAGAAAAAGTTGCATAGTTATGGTAGGTCACACATGAGTGGCCAATTGAATTTATAATTTACCCTATAGTAGCTGTTTGAACTAGCCTATCATTCTGGTCAGAATTGGCGCCCTAGTTTGGTGCCCAAAAGGTGGGGTTTACATTCTTTGGTGGTTAGGGAGATAGTATGTGTGCTTTACTGATTGGATGTCTCCACCTGGCCTGACTCGTCCTTGTATTCTGGGCTCTGTTATCAGGAACTGGCCTACCATATTTTACTGGTTTCCCAGATTTGCTTTTAAGTAAGTTCCCTTGGGAGGGGGGCAGGGTCAGTTTAAGTTTTGCTGCATAAACAACAAAATGGCTACTTAACTGAGATGGAATTGCTCTGGCTAAGTAGGCCCCTACACTTACAAATGTCAAGATTTCATTCTTTTAATGGTTGGGTAATATATATATATATCACTTCTTCTTTATCCATTCATCTGTTGCTGGACACTTGGGCTATTTCCATAATTTGGCTCTTGTAGATAATGCTGCTATAAACATTGGGATACATATATCCCTATGAATTAGTATTTTTTTTAAAGATTTTATGTATTTATTTGACAGAGAGAGATCACAAGTAGGCAGAGAGGCAGGCAGAGAGAGAGAGGGGGAAGCAGGCTCCCTGCTGAGCAGAGAGCCCGATGCGGGACTCTATCCCAGGACCCTGAGATCATGACCTGAGCCAAAGGCAGAGGCTTAACCCACTGAGCCACCCAGGTACCCTGAATTAGTATTTTTATATGCTTTGTGTAGATACTTATAGTGCAATTGCTGGATCATAAGGTAGTTCTTTTTTTAACTTTCTGAGGAACCTCCATACTTTTTTCCAGAGTGGCTACACCAGCTTGCATTCCCACCAACAGGGCACGTCCTCACTAACACCTGTTGTTTCCCATGTTGTTGATGTTAGCCATTCTGACATGCGAGAGGTAGTATCTCATTGTGGTTTTGATTTGTATTTCCCTGATGATGAGTGATGTTGAGCATTTTTCATGTATCTTCATGTCTTTGGAAAAATGTGCATGTCTTCTGCCCATTTTTAATTGGGTTATTTGGTTTTGGGGGGTTAGTTTTACATGTTTGTTGTATAATTTGGATACTAACCCTTTACCAGATCTCTCATTTGCAAGTATCTTCTTCCATTCCATAGGATGCATTTTAGTTTTGTTGGTTGTTTCCTTCACTGTATGGAAACTTTTTATTTTGATGAAGTCACAATAGTTTATTCTTGTTTTTGTTTCCCTTGCCTCAGGAGAACTTGCTTTGGCTAATGTCAAAGAGGTTACTGCTGTGTTCTTTCCTATGATTTTTATGGTCTTTAATCCATTTTGAATTTATTTTTGTATTGGTGTAGGAAAGTGGTCCAGTTTCATTCTTTTGCTTGTTGCTGTCCAGTTTTCTCAACACTATTTGTTGAAGAGACCATCATTTTCCCATTGGATATTCTTTCCTGCTTTGTGGAAGAAAATACACCATATAGTTGTGGGTTCATTTCTGTTTTTTTTTTATTTTGTTCTATTGATCTATTTATCTGTTTTTGTTTATGTCTTGATCACTTCTGTTTTGCAATATAACTTGAAGTCTGGAATTATGATGCTTCCAGCTCTGCTTTTCTTTTTCAAGGTTGCATTGGCTATTTTGGGTCTTCAGTGGTTCCACACAAATTTTAGGATTGTTTGTTTTTGCTGTGTGAAAAATGCTGATGGTATTTTGATAGGGATTGCATTAAATTTATAGACTGCTTTGGGTAGCAGAGACATTTTAACAATAGTTGTTCTTCCAATCCATGAGCATGGAATGTCTTTCCCTTTCTTTGTGTCATCTTCAATTTCTTTCATCGGTGTTTCATAGTTTCAGAGTCTTTCATCTTTTTGGTTAGGTTTCTTCCTAGGTATCTTATTGTTTTTGGTACAGTTGTAAATGGGATTGATTCTTTGATTTCTCTTTCTGCTGTTTCATTATTGGTGTATAGAAATGCAACAGGCTTCTGTACATTGATTTTGTATCCTAAGAATTTACTGAAGTTATGTATCAGTTTTAGCAACTTTTTGATTGAGTCTTTAGGCTTTCTATATAGAATTTCATGTCATCTGCAAATAACAAAAGTTTTACTTCTTCATTGCCAATCTGGATGCCTTTTATTTCTTTTCGTTGACTGATTATTGTGGCCAGGACTTTCAGTATTATGTTAAGTAGCTGTGGTGAGAGAGGGCATCCCTGCCTTGTTCCTGACCATAGAGGAAAAGCTCTGTTTTTCCCCTCTGAGGATGATATTAGCTGTGGGTTTTTCATTTATGGCCTTTATTATGTTGAGATGTGTTCCCTCTAAACATACTCTGGTGAAGGTTTTTATCATGAAAGGATATTGCACTTTATCAAAGCCTTTTTCTGCATCTATTGAAATGATCATATGGTTCTTATCCTTTCTTTTATGAATGTGGTGTATCACACTGATTGATTTGCCAATACTGAACCACCCTTGCAACACGGGAATACGTGGAGTTTAAGAAACACAACAAACGAGCAAAAGGAAAGGGAGGGGGGCAAACCCAGAAACAGATTCTTACCCATAGAGAACAAACTGATGGTTACCAGAAGGGAGGTGGGTGGGGGGATGGGTGAAATAGGTGATGGGGACTAAGGAGTGAAGCTGTGATGAGCACCGGGTGATGTGTGGAAGTGCAGACTCACTATATTGTACACCCGAAACTAATATTATACCATACGTCTACTACCTGGAATTTAAATAGAAACTTTTTTAAAAGGACTGAAAATTTTTAAAAAGCTAACAATTTCATAGGTTTATTTAACTATATAATTAAAATGCATAAGATAATTCTTTTTATTGTCATGATTGTAACATCTTTGTGATTCACTCACTCATCGATTCGTGCACCATTGTGTTTCTTTTGTGGGTGAGGCATTGTTTGGGTGCTGGAGACACATAATCAAATAAGTGCAATACAGTAATTAATAAAAAATGGCAAGTCCTATGTCCAGAACAAGCTGGGACAGCTGAGAGCTTCTAGTCATGGCCAGAGTGATAATCCACAAAAGGAAACCAACCCTAACCATCATCCTCTTTCTGTTCTTCTCTGCATCCACCTTTAGGCACACACACCTTTTAGTACTAAGATGGTCATTTCCGTTCCTTTACTTCCTACCTCTTCCAAAACGTGGTTAAGTTTGAAATCTTGAGAAATGCTGGCTGATTTAAAACATGGCGCTAATGAGAGGAACACTGATTTTTGGCACTGCTGAAACGCTATTCATTGATTTCAGATGTGCAGAGAACCTGCAGCTAAATTATCTGGATCCTGTTTGAAAGGAAACTTAAGGCAACCACGGTAGTTGCAAATATACAAACATGGCAACAGACGCTTTAGCTGGAATTTTGGAGCGAAGGCTGGAGAGAGCTCGCTGCAAGAGCTTGGGCACTACCAAGAGCCGGGTGAATGCAGAGGAGCGCTGCTTTCAGCACATCCCTAAAATTGCTACCGGGAAAGAGGACCAGAATGAGCCCAAGTGAAACCCGCAACCAGCGGAGAGCCTCTCACGTTCAGTGCAGGGACTTTCATTCCTGTGAGCAGTTATTTAGACTGAAAATGGAAACGCACAACTGTGAGGCAGATCTCATTCATGCATAATTGAAACACCCAAGGGTAAAATAGCAAGGCACAATGGATGACATCTGATAAAAAGGGAGCAAGGAAAGAGAAGAAGTTCAAAACAAGATACAAGACCCTAGGGACCATAGAGAAGAATACCTCACATAGGCCAGATTACCAGACAATGCAAATATAAAGACAAATGCATGGAAGAGACACGAGGATTGGGTAGGGGAAAAATGCTTAGAATATGAAACATTCAAGGGATGAGTCGCTGGTGAGGGAGACTCTTATTCTAACAAAACACAACCATAGTATGTGGTTTTCTCATATACCTAGGAACTCGACAGGATTACACTAGCACAGGATCCATTGTCTTTAAAGAAGCTATATTCGAAATGACTATGTGTTTATAGAGAGAGAACTATGGGCCATGTGTATGCATAAATATTACATTTTTCGGGGTGCCTGGGTGGCTCAGTGGGTTAAGCCTCTGCCTTCGACCCAGGTCATGGTCTCAGGGTCCTGGAATCAAGCCCCGCATCGGGCTCTCTGTGCAGCGGGGAGCCTGCTTCCTCCTCTCTCTCTCTCTGCCTGCCTCTCTGCCTACTTGTGATCTCTGTCTGTTCAATAAATAAATAAAATCTTAAAAAAAAAACTTTGTTTAAAAAAAATATTACGTTGTTCTTAACTTCCTGGGAGAGCGGCGATGTGTGTGTGTACACGTGTGTATCTGTATAGAATTGGCTTCCTACTTATGAAGGATAAATGCCATTTCATTACAGAGATTTACGGAAAAGTATTGTGACAACTATTTTAAAAATAAAAGTCCCGAGTAAGTTGTGACCAGGAGTTTAAATGACTGGCTGGGAAACAATGAGCAGGTAATGCAGTTGCCGTGCCCGTTTTTCCTGCCAACTCACAAACAGCTTAGTGAAGACCTTTCATGACCCAGGCATGGGACTAGATCCTCTGGACTATTCCATTTAATCCCCACAGAAGTTTCTTGAAAATAAAAGGCATTATTGCTCCCATTTTCAGATGAAGATGCTGAGGTTCAGAGAGGTTACATCACATAATCTTCTCTGAATATCAACCCAAACTCTTCCTGTATACCTCCATTCCCTTAGAGGGATGAGAGGAAAGGCCGAGTAGAGAAGTTCTTACAATGCAGCCTTTCTAGTGTTGGGCTCAAAATTCTGATTTGCTCACATCATGAACATTTTCATTAAACAAAGTGAATACTGCAAAAATACAGCCACGCTTATTTCCTTTTGTTAGAAAAAAAAGAGGAGCCTTTAAGTTGCTTAATGATTCTGAAGATTCGGTTCTGTAATTGGGTCCACGTCCTGTGCACATTCTCATCCCTTCCAATGAGAAGATAACTGAAAGCAGTGTACCCCATACCCATGGGAACATGAACAAGATGCAGGGAAACAATTCAAGCCACATACCCTAGGACTTGACCATATGTGTCCTCATTAACTAACAAAGTAGTAATGAGCCATCTAACTTAAAGATGACTTAAAGTCATCTAACTTAATCACCTTCAAAGGCTGTTATATGCTCTTATATACCAGACACTGAGAATTTAGAGAACAGGAAGACACAGTTTCTGCCCTCCGGGAACTCAAAATAAATCTGGGTGTAAACACATACATATATGTACTTATAAACATGTGTAAGGCAAGTGACAAATGCCTCCTGGGACACATGGGCAATACGTATAACAGGTATTGGAGAAGACAAAGGTCACCCAAGGCTTGTGTTCATTCAGCTTCTAACACATGCACCTCAAGTTTGTACCCATAGATCAAATGTTGCTCTTTGGCTCTTTTCTGATAATTTACAAATGACTTTGTTTTCAAGAATCATGGGCTCAGGGGCACCTGGGTGGCTTAGTAGATTAAACAACCACCTTTTGATTTTGGCTCAGGTCATGATCTCATAGTCGTAGGATCAAGCCCCATGTTGTGCTCTGCGCTCAGCATGGAATCTGCTTGTCCCTCTCCCTCGGCAAAACTCACTCTCTCTCAAATAAATAAATAAAACCTTTAAGAAAAAGAATCCTGGTCTCAGATTAAGGTTCTATAGAGGATTGGTACTATAGATAGGTTAGGACCTATTAAGGTACTACAGAAAACTGGCTTAACTCTGTCATAGATATGGCAACTGTGGTTCAGGGGAGCTAAGTAACTTACTGGAGATAACACAAACAGCTAATTAAAAATATCTCAGAGAGTAAATACGTTACACTGAAAATCTTGAAAAGAAAGCTTTTAGTTGGAAATCAAGGCTGGTTCTAAATGAAATAGAAAATCCTGAAATGGAGTAATCAGGAAACCATGGAACATTCTAGTATGATCAATAGTTTCTGCAGCCTGGAACGTGTTGCTTAATCTCACTGGTGCCAGCTCTCCCATCTGTGAAAGGAGGTAGACTGAATTAATGATCTCTGTGGTCATTTCCGGCAAAGGGATACCAGGATTTAATGACTCTAAATTCATATTCAGCATCATTTGCCTTCCAATTCCACAACTCTTCTTCCAACACTTCATTCTTCTTTTTGAGTGAATTTTTCTTTGTAGTTGTCCATGTCCCATGTATTTGCACTGCAACTGGGCAGGCAAAAATCAGTGTAATGACCCACTGCCTTTCCACTTTGCAAAGGCTCTTTAAGCAGACTGGAGTAGGAATGAGACTAGAACTGAGGAGTTTAAACATTCCCCTGTTGCTTCCTTCTCCCTGGCAAACATATCCTACCCAACTTTGCTTGATTCATAATCTATTCAGTTGGGATTTGCTTGGATATCTAATAATTTTCCTATCCCTTTCCCATCCAAAATGACCTGTGCAAATTAACTTTGGCTTCCTGAGGATCAAGTCCCCATATTGGGGGCTGAATTGTGTAGGTCACTCTAATGGTAGCAATTCCAGGTCAGGTAGAAAGGGAGCTATGGTAGTGTCTTCATCTTATGAGACTTGCATTTTCTCATTCTCGAAAGAAAAAGAGAATTTTCAAAAGAAAAACGAAGAATGAACTTTTTGCCCAGAAGACACAGACCCTGCAACAAAGTAAAACCAAAGAAAGTTTTAATGCTCTCCCACCTTCTCTCCACCCAGTGAGAGCATCCTAAACCAAAAAGTGATGAAAGGGTTTTGATTCCACTCTTCTAGACAGAGTGAAAAACAACCCCAGGGCCCTGGAAGGATGGAGTAGGTGTGGTTCTAGCATCTTTTTTTTTTTTTTT